>VWZU01019389.1:405450-421150 GCA_013397095.1 Sterrhoptilus dennistouni | reverse complement strand
AAAAAAAAAAAAGCCTGGTAAATATGCTGATTCTAAATTCTTTCTAAAACAAGCATACAGTAAAAAATACATTCACAAAAGAAAATTTGTCAAGATAGAAAAAATAATAACTTTGATAGTAACCTGATTGAATAGACATTTATATATTTCTTTACAAGACAGATTAGCTATTACTTTGGAAAAAATATTTTTTAAATTTTGCCTTTAAATAAACAAACCAATCTTAATATACTTTAGTATACAGATTGTGCAGTCAAATTTAAATTCTTTAATGTGATCACTTCTTTAAATGACTTTTCAAAACCTTACATCTTAAAAGTAATATTATCATATTTGTTGGCTTAAAATCAGCATACTTGTCAGTTTCTTAATGCTGTGTTTTGGCTGTTTTAAAGCTTGTCTCATAAGCTTCATCTTTAAGAGCAGACAAGAAAGCTTTGAAGAAGATCTGAACATTCTGCTGCCAGATACCCACCCTAACTTGTTTGCAAAGCTCTATCCTTGTAGGTCATAGTTTGTAGTGAAAATGGAGACACCTCTTTCTCATTCCTTCTCTGGAACTGGTGATAATTGTAGCAAGTGCTGTTCTGGTAGTGGGACATTGGTGGGACACCTCTGCTTCCTCTTTTTCCTGCACTTTTCTCTCTCAGTGAGTCATTCAGCTCGATCTATGGACTTCCTCAATGCACTGATATAAACAGCTGTAGGATTAAAAAAACCCAAGCAATGAACAATTATTTGGAACTCTAAAGAGAACCTTAAACCAATCCTGTATCTGTAAATTCCTAAACAAAAATACAGACCCCAGTTTTTCATGTATGATGTTTTGATTAGAAACTTCTCTTCCTGTAACTTGCTTGTCACTTCAGTTGCGAAAAATCCTTAAAACTAATCACTATCCTCATCCAGTTCACTTGACATGTGATTACTGTATAAATCTTCTCATAGATTCACTGGTCCATAGTCCAGGCTATGCAAATGATGACATTTTGTGAGGACTAAAGACTTTTATTGATAGAAGTACTGTAATCTAACTTTCTAAAAGTATTTTCCTTTATTTTCTGCCTGCTAATGGGATTAATATTTGCAGTGAATACAGAACTGTCCTATCCTTCTTCTACAATTCTTTAAATATTATTTTGCCAGGTCCAGTTTTCCCTTGTCAGCTTCTTATTTCTGCTTCCTGACTCTCCCCAGTTCCCCTTCCTCTTTCAAATAAACACGTGGTTTTCTTGTCATTCCATAAAACACTTCCCTGTCATATTCAACATTTCTTTTAACAGGTATCTGACCTTCTGTGTTTCCTGTTGGTACACAAGTCTGGGACAACGACAACCCAGCTCAAAAGCAAGAATGTTGTTTCACAGTCAGGCCTAAAACTGAAAAAAAATTAGTTTTGAATATCTGAATTGTCTTACTGTTAGCTACTGACTAGTCATGCGGGAAAGTAGGAGAGAAGTGTTTTATAGCCTCTGTGAAAACTTCTGTCTTGATTGTATTGAAAGATAGGGAGGCATTTTTAAGTGCAAAAAGTGAATGACTATGAGAAAAACCACAGTGATAAGATTGAAAGAGGCTGCAAAATTCCAATTCTGTTACCTTGAACTATAATTTCCTTCTTAATGCAGCTGACTTGCCCTAACTCTGCCTTGCAACAGTACTATTTACTCAGGTCTATGCTAAATTTATCAAGGCACACAGATCTGGGCAAACAAAAAACTGCAGCATAATACGTCAATAAATATAACAACATCACTTTTTAGTGTGAATATGCAAACTTCTCTACCAGACCTGTACCACGGTAAGGCTACTGTTTATAAAGCTATCCATCATTAATTTCTTTATTTCTTCATCCCCTGATTTAACACCCTTGTCATATACAGAAATGTAACAATCTGCTTTCCAGGTCAGTCTCATGCAGATTTTGAAGAATCGGGTAGCATCATAACCATAGAGCATGGCATTCAGTAGTTGCATGGAAGCAATTTTGGAAGTTTTTTTCAGTTATTGTAATAATTTAATCCATTTCATCTGGGGTTTTCCCACTTTCTATTTTACTATTGTTCTCCTCTATAATTTCATTCCTTAGAAGTCCTCCTCTAAACCTCTGTACCTCCATGCCACAGTTCAACATTACATACTTAGTACATATTTTCTCATAAGTGTCAGTTCTTCCCCATTCTTCTGTTCAAGAACTCTTTTACAACCTATTTGAAGCCTTGTTTGAAGTGCCAGCCATCTGGTTCCTTTACAGTTCAGCTGCAATTAGTTCCTTCTGTAAGAGCTCTCTTAATCTCTAGTGTCTACTGTTCTCAATTAATCAGGTTGTTTTGTTTTTTTTTCCTTGCACTTTTTCTTCAATTTTAGATTAATATTGTTCCTCTACTTTTGTTTTCGGAGCCATGTGAGATTCTGAAAATATGTCAGTAAATGCTACTATGGAGGGCTTGGTCTTCAGTTTTCTTCCTAGCAGCTTAAATGTTGTCTCCAGAGCTTTTTTGATTGGTTTTATATAAATCTACGTGGTTGTGTGTTTTTGTATAAATCTGCATGTATCCTTAATACTTCTTCTTATCCAAAAATTGTTACTTATCTTATCTACACAACTTACTGAATTCACCATAGCCAGGTAAGGTATTGTGGTTTCTTTAGTTACTACATGTAATAAGAGTGCATTTGTTATTGCTTTTACTGCTTATACTGGCATTCTGTGCAGATCCTTCAAGAAACCACTTGTTTGATTTTATTTCAGCCCTTTTAAGGAAGTCTTGTGTGAGGAATGTGCTAAGATCAGGGTATAAAGTTAGGATTTAGCTGGTGAAGTATGGATATATCCATTTAGATACTTTTTAGAACATACCATAATAATCAAGGAACAGACTTGTCTCCTTTTGCAATCCCAGACCACTGGGTTGGGCAGATTTAAGTGTGTTTTTCTGCTGGATAGCAGTAGTTAAACTCTGCAGGTGTTTTGCAACAGGCACTTGTATTTTTGGTGTAAGTAAAATTAAATCTTGTAAAATAGTCAGCTTGATATGTCTTGGGGCTTATATGTGAAGAGATCAACTCATAAAGCATCAGTTTTAAGAAAATCGTTTTCATGCACATCAGTAAAAAGATGTGTATCTTCCTATCTAGGAGGAAATCTCTTCAGTTAGAAAGTTTTGTGTGACAGAAGTTTTATCAAGAAATAATCATGTATGAAAACATAGCGAATAATAAAATAGTGGGGGAATTTTGAGGGAGTGTTTATTTGGAAGTTCTAAAAGAGAAAAAGTATTAGTTTTAAATGAAGCTTCTAACTGAAAAAAGATGTTTTAACATCACATACTTTTCATTCCTTCTTATGTTTCCTATTTAATTCAATTTTTAATTTTTTTCTAAAACTTTTTCAGCATGAAGGAAAAAAAACCCTAGAAATAAATGATTTAACAGAAACAAAAAAATAAGATAAAGTGTTAATAATTGAAATAGAGGAACAAATAAGATGCTATGAGTATTTAAATTAATTTTATTTTTCATTTGATATTTGTGTAATAGTCTCTATTAAATTTTTTCCCTTTAGCCATTCTTTTGATTTTTGTTTCCATATTCAGTTTTAAAAGACTTAATTGAAGATTTTTAATTTTGAAAAATTGCATAATATGGAGAACTATACCCTCGTTGGATTATTTCAAGGCAATTTTGCTTAAGACATTTTGGTATTATAGATCAATGAGGAATGTCATCTATGCACCCTGAGATTGTTCTCTTTTCCACAATACTTCTGTATTTTACAGGAATGAGTGGCTCAGATGAAGACTTAATTTCATAGAATTCTTTATTTTTTTATGCTGCTCAACTTTTTTCTCTTTTCCCCTTCTCTCTCTCTCTTTCTCTCTCTTTTGTTTGCCAATGCATTTAAAAGAATAATGTTTCAAGCACTACAATGATTATTTTTGAATCTTGCCTTTATTGCTTTCTAAGTTGTATGACAGCTTCATTATTCAGGCTGTGAAATATTTAAGTTCCTTCAGGACAGGAAAATAGTATATTGGTATAGTTTGTATTTTTAGAAAAATACAGAGTAACATGAATATCTATCACTACCTTGATATCGAAAAGTTGTAGCTTGGGCTTAAACCTTGAGTCATTTAAATCTGAAATCCCCTAAAATGATTGCTTTCTCTGCATGAAAGTGAAAAAAGACACCTCTAGAGGCACTTCAGGCTTGAAATGGTGTGAATCATACTTCAGATTGTCTCATTTTTTTCTATTGTGGCATTCTAGAATAACTACAGTCCAAAGTGAGATACCTTTGTTGGATATATTTGGCTAAGGATAACACTGAATTCTGTTTGCATGTGTTCATGTGGACCTAAGGCAGGTGTCTTTGAAGAACAGATTGACTGCTTTTCTGCACCACAAAAATCCTGTATGTTTCTAAAACCTATTAGAAGCTCCCCAGACATGTAAACTTCATTAAAACCCCCTGACAGGCTAATTTCTTGGGAGTAATTTGAATAACCACAGTTAAGTCAGGACATATTTTCACTTCAAAATTTTAGCAGAAATGCCAATCTTCAGGATTCTCATCTGACAAACATCTCAGTGCTCTTTCCCTTTTTCTTGTTTTCAGAGTTTTCTATAGCTGCTTTGGGGTGATTTGGAGGATTTATCTGTTTGCAGTATAAAATTAGGGACATGACAACAACTCGGCTAAGGCAATGATTTTGAGTACAAGATGTATTTGAATTGCAGAAACTCAAGTTTAGGTGTGAAAAAAAAAATATAACAAAGTGAGGATCCAAATCAAAATTGATAAGCGGAAATATAAAATCCTAGTGAAAATAAGGAACTCCATACAAAGGTGTTAGAAAATGCAGGGATTACATTGAATTTCCAGAAGCCATGCTGATTTAAACTCAAGAGTAAAATAAATACTAACAAAAATCTTCAGCAAGAAAAGTAAAAAGTTCTTTGAGCAAACTGAGCTTCTGTTCATCTATTGAGCTAACAAATATAAAAATTATTGTGGCATTTAAACAGTGTTCAATGAGAATGAGGTTTTGGAAATAAAATGTAGATTATCGAGTTCAAGTAAAATTTTTTAAGTCTCAGTTTGTGCTTCTGTACACCAAAGGATGGACCACACGAGCATAAATCAATTTAGGAGAAAATGAGGAGGAAAGGAGAAAGCAGAAAATGTACTAAGAAACAACGCATGTTTACAGAGAGCCTGTGACCGAGCAATATAATATCTTGTCAGCAGTATAATATCTTGTCAATATAGCATTCAAACATCATGTTTAGAATCTTTGCTTGATGGAATATCATAGAAAAATTTCTGTGTGTCAGTAAGATGGTTGCTAAAATGTTATATGAATTAAGTTTGACCTAGTTGGAGGAATAAGGATTATAGAGTTTGTAGTTAAAAAATTAAGTTCAAAAGAAAAAGAAGTAGGAAGAGAAAAAAGTGCCACCATCTATATTCAAAGAGCCATTATTTGACTGCAGAAAGATTATTAGAATAGTTCCTCAGAGGTTGGCATTGCAGCCTGTACTAAACGATCTTGGCTTAAAAAGGTGATGGTTTACAAATTTGTAAATGACAAGATTTGGCAATCTGAAGAAAAGTCAGATAATATAGAAATGACTGAAGGCCAGAACAATAGAAATAGAATGAAATACAAAAATATGAAGTGAGATCTTTCGCTAGACAGGCTCCCCATTATAATCAAGAAATTCTGTGAGGTTGAAAATGATGTACATTAGCTGGAGGCAAATGAGGACACCCAAGTCTGGTAACTGAGCAAAAGATGAATTTGAGCCACCTTCATTTCCCAGTAATTTGGATTCGTAGAAGGCTTATTATTTTTTTTACAGCTGTGGCTCCAGAAACAGATTCTTATCACACATTCATCTTCTTCCCAATTATTTTCTAGACAGTATTTAAATATGACATATGCACTCAGAGAAGAGTGGAATGTACCTGAGTTTTATTGGTTTAGTTTATAAAAAGGTATTTCAAGTTTATATCTTTTTATTCAATTACCAACTAAATAAAAATGAAATTCGATTTTTTCTATGAATTCTATGTGCTAGTTCTGTAGATTTTTATTTTAAAAATTTATTTTATAAAAGCTTAATAATGGTATTAATATAGTAGTATATTTCATTGTGAAGGGTGAACCTTTGAATAAATACATTAATTGTTTATTTCATTAATCCAGTTCCACTATGGTATTATATTCAACATTTTCTAATTTCTTTTCAAATTCTATATTTAATTTTAGTATTTCATATTATCACAAGGAAAATATGGTAGTGAGAATTTATATTTTCAGTTCTTTCTGTTTCTCATAAATACCTAAATATTTCTAAACCGTCTATAAATATTAAACTGTTCTGTTCAAAAGTTGGATATGATAGCCTGATTCTTAAAAATAAGAGATTAAAAATCTCTCACCTGCTTTTTCTGTATTAGCAATGTAAAAAAATGCTGAATATTTTTTAGAAAATGAGGATTGTGTTCTTTTGATGAGCTTTTATATGAAACCAAGATAATGGCTAGGACTTAGAGAAAAAGCAACACTATTTTAAAAATTACTGTAGTAGTATCTTCCACTTTTTATTGAATGCTTCTGAGATGCACAAATCATCAGTGCATCAGTTGATGAAGTGATTTTATTTCAGAGTTTATTTCCTTGACAGGATCAATAATCCTACTATGAGTAAACTCAGTAGAACAAAACGGCTCAGAGTATTCCCAAACTCCACACACTTCACTAAAATATATTAAAATTTTATTAACATTGAGTATCTGCTGACTCTTTGATAGTTGTAGATTCATTTTAACCGTTTTATGCTCTATTGATATTTCAACATCTAATTTCACAATTACATAATTAAAAAAGCTAGAAGTGAAACATAAGGAACTTCTCTCTACATTGGACTTTCCATAGGAAATAATTGTTTTGAGAATATTTCCTTGCTTTTGCTATCCTGATGGCCATGAACATTTTAGACTGGAGAAGTGATGAAATTTGAGCAATTTTTTTGTAAAACTCTTTAAGTCACATGAGTCTTTGTGAAACAAAAAGAAAAAAAAATAATCTTACTTTTATGCCATGTCCAGGTAAGCCAATATATATGTATTTTTTTCCTACTGCAAAAAAGCTTTTAAGTAAAAATCCTTTTTTTTTTTTAATTGTAGAAATAAAGTTACTCTCTTAGAAAAAAAAAACAACTCTTGAGGTCTTAAGATACTTTCCAACACTTAAGTGCTTGGTTAACCAGTTTGGAGATAAGAAAAACTAGAAACAGGTTTTGAAAACGATGTTTAAATATTTATCACTAGTGTCTTTTTCATTCATATCAGACTTGATCAAAGGTATTTTTCTCCCCTATTTTAGAAAGTATAATAATAATGAAAAGGGTTGACTACTTCTGTTATTGGCATATGACATATGGCATTCAGGTATTGTTTTATTTTTCTGTGTATTATGATTAATGTAAATCTGGATTTCTTTTGTTTTTAAAAAAAGCTTGTATAATGCTACTAATAAATTTACTTTTACAAAAAATATTTAAATGAAAATTCTGAAAGAATAGTTTTGAATTATGAGCTACTCAAATTTTGGAAATGAATTCAATTATTATTATGAATGCTGTAGTGAAAAAAAATTAGTAGTATTCTTTGGTTTGGGTTAGTGTAATTTTTTTCTTAGGCATAGATTTACACAAGTATCTGCATTTATAAGTGACAATTATTCTTGCCCAAAATATTTTTTAGTGTATGTATTTTTATGGTTTTTTTTTTTCAAACTGCTGATGAAATTTTTGTTTAAAAAAATGGTGAAACAGATCCCTTTGCCACTGGCAGTTACCAAGATAGTGTTTTGGAAAATTAACATAAAGTGATTGGTTTTGCAGACTATTCTCAAGAAGACTTCTGAATCTAAAATTAATAAAAAGAGAAATTAAACCCTTTTCTTCTTTAATTTCTTTTTTTCTAAGTGCTTATTAGCTTGCACATATTGTTACATCTGTTGGAATAAGAATTACTCTGATGGATCTGTATAATCTCCTTTATCCAATTTTTTCTTAAGAAATATTTTTTTTATTTTAATTTAATACAAGTAATTATTAGCTAATAAAATTAATATAATTATTGTTTTTTCCTTTAAAATTTTGACTATGAACCTATTATTTATGAAAAGGCACATCATTTCCTGTTTATCACAATTAATTGTCTACTGATAAGAACAAATTCAGCATTGCTCTTTAGTTTCTGATTTTAATGGGAGTTTGATTTGAAGTGTATTCAGTAAGAAAACATAATGTATGTGTTAGGAAGAAACCATAAAGGACAGTTTTCTTAATGAGATCTGGAACATGGGAAATTATGCATTTCTAATTGTTTGTGAAATTTGTTTATTGTCTGTCTGTTAAGTTTTGCTTTCTTTCGCTATAAATTTTAATTTAATCTTGGTTCTTTAAGGGCCATAAATTAGCTTAAATGTATATGATGTTTACTGCAAAATGCTTTACACTAACACACCTTTCTTCCTCCCTTGGTTTGTTTGTTATTCTGAGATACTCTTCAAAATATTACATCCCCTTGTGTTGTGAATTCTGTCTTTCTACAGTTTGAATTTCTGTTGGGGATTTCATTATGGATGGTATTAAAATTTGGAAAATAATTACTCCATTAACATGAAGTAAATGAAGTGATGACAATGTTGTTTAGAAAAAAGATAAGCCTTTATTTTTCTCCCATGCTACATGTTTAAGGTGGGCATATAGGAGCTAGTAAGACAGTATTGGATCAGACTCAAGAAGAGTTACGAGAAATGAAAACTACAAACCAACAGCTGAAAATGGGCTCTTGCCACAGCCATCCTGCAAACAGTGTTGCAATTGTACAGCAATACACACAATCCAAGAACAGCTCAGGCTGGTAGCATTGGAGCCTGAAGACAAATCATCACAGAATCATGGACTAGCTGAAGGTGGATGGGACCTCTGGGGATCCTGTGGCCCAACCCCACCGCTCAAGCAGGGCCACCCAGAGTGAATTGCCCAGGACCATGTCCAAACAGTTTTGGAATACCTGTGAGATGGAGACTCCACCACAACATCAGGCAACCCGTGCCAGTGTGGTCACCCCCCCAGGAACAAGGTGCTTCCTGATCTTGAGAGGGAACCTCATGTGTTTCAGAGCATGCCCATGGGCTGCCACTGGGCACCATCGAAAAGAGCCTGGCTCCCATTCTTTATCCCCTTCAGGTATTCCTACACGTTTATGAGACCCCCTGAGCCTTATTTAGGCTAAACAGCCTCAGCTCTCATAGCCTCTTACACAAAATATAGTCCAGTCACCTTATTACCTTAGTGGATTTTGTCCAGGATCACCTACCCTGACCTGCTGGCAACACGTGTAAAGTAGCCCAGAAGACTACTGGTCTTTGCCACAGAGGCACATCACTGGCTCAGTTCAGCTTGATGTCCACCAGTACTCTCAGGTCCTTTTCTGCCAAGCTGCTTTCCAGCTGTGTGGTCCCCAGCCTGCACCTGTGCCTGGGATTATTCCTCCCGAGGTGTGGAATTTTTTTTTTTTTTTTTTTACTGGAACTTTGATAATTACTTTGGAGCTGTGTGTTGCTGTGAATTCATGAGTTCGTACAGGCATGTCTTGGCAGCGTGTTTCATTCCAATGTATTATTGGAAATGAATCTGTGCACTTAGAAATAAATAACATGTACTTGAAGACAAAATGTAACTCACTCAAAATGTATATAAAAATACTTGGGAAATAGTGAATATAGATACTGTGCCTTCAAAGAGAAGTATTTAAATCAATCTTCAACCTGTAAACTTCAAAAGTGTTCATAAAAATTGCTATTCCAACTCTCCAGTCCATTTCACTCCCAGGTAGAAGAAAACAAAAATGTTCAATTTCCAGTGCACTAGTAATAGAAAATACTGTTAAGTGTCCTCCAGAAATGTTTAGTATAACAGTCGTCTCTGCAATATGCTATCTGACGTGAAGAGGTAGAAAAGATGCATTGGTAAGTGTTTATAGCACAGTTCTCTCCTAGAAATATCTAAATGAAATTAAATTACTATCTTAAAAAATCCTTTATTACAGTGACCACAGAGAGCAGTCTGTTGCTGTATTAGCAAGAAAAAGAAAAAAGTGAAATGAACGGTAGAAAATAAGAAAGTGAAGCTATTATCAAAAGACCTTTGAAAGTATTCAATCTGAAAAAACATTAATACTTCATGTTCCCATATTTTCATAAAATGTACATCTATTTCAGCAAAAGAAGAGAATTCGATTCCTGTCATGCCATTTTTTCTATTATTTTTAGCACTGCTTTTTATGTTTTTTTGATAATATTTCTGAACTCACTCAAAATCTGTGTCTCATTTTACATAAGTTATTAATAGGAAACCAAGCAATGGTGAATACTGAAGAGGTACCCAGACTAACCAAGCTATCTGCATCAGTAGCAGCTTGGAGAGTGGGCTGCAAGGATGCAGCCATGATGTTCCAAAGCCAACTGTCTATGGAATACTGCAGAGCAAAAAGTCATGGGAAAGAAAGGTGAGAGAATATTGAGAGGTGGGAAAAGGAGTGCCTGTCTAAACAGCATTTGCCAGCTTGCCAGCCATGCTCTTTGATTTAAAGTTTGGAAGATCCCTTAGACTTTTAAAGACTTTTTCCTCAGCTGATGCCTCCTAATAGTTTGCCAAAATACCAGAGATCTGCTCTCTGCAAGAGCTTTGTTAGACTCTTAATTGATTCCTCTGACTTACCCACCTGCACTCTGTATCTTTTGGATTTCCATCCATTATGCAGTCTATACATAGTTTTTTCCACCTAGTTTAGCTGACTGGAACAAGTCACTGTATAAAATACACTGGCAGTGTAGAATAAAGCAAACTATGATCTTCATAGAGTTCTTGGGGTTTTTTGGGAAAGAAATTACAATAATTTTATTGTTAGCGATAGCTCTGTATTCCAGTGCATTTAGAAAAAAAGAATGTTTTACTATTTTTCATAGGGTTTTGTAACAGTACTGTCTTTAGTGCTACCTTGTAAAACCCAGATATAGTGAAGCTTTTTAAATATCTCTATATTTTTAAATATCTTTAAATATCTCTTCCTTTTCTTTTATAAGCATCTGGAAATTATTCTCTTGGTTTAACCCCAAACTGTTCTAAACAGGCCATCCATGGTGCCAAATACAAATGATGGTAAATTTGGCATTTATCTACCATGTTCAAGGGAAAAAGGAACCATTTTCATGGTAATACAGTGAGGTGCTTGGTATTTATGACTTTGCCCTTTTTGAAACACAGGAAGCAGGGAAGAGTTGTCTAGAAAAGTCTCATGCCATTGTTTGTACTTGCTTATGAATCTGACTCCATATTGATCTTGTTTCACTAGACTGTACTATTATCTATATATCTAGCTGACCTGGAAGACAGCAATCAACATAAACTACTGGCTTCCTCCCATTCCTAATCATGACCTTATTAACAGAATCTAGGAGAGAAAACTGGTAGTAACCATAAAGCTATCTGGAAAAGAAAAGATCATACTTGTTGCACTCATCACAAACAATTGATAAATTACATTCATTCATCTTTCTTACTTCTTTCTGTGTCTGAACTTACTAAAGTTTGCATACACTGGTTGTTTTCTGAGTGTGGTGTAGGCTGTTTGCCAGGATCAAGTTTTCTGTTCAGGTGCTCTGATGTCACAGCATTGCTACTCAAGATTTTGAAGTAATATTTTACTAGTTTTTTTTAAACTATGTTGGCTTTTAAAAAAGAATAATTTCTAAAAGGCACTCGCTGATCATCATCATCACTTAAATCAGTTCTAGGAAACAGGTGAAATACTAGTTTGTAAGCTATGAGTTCATAAGTCATTACAATATGTACTATTATTAATGAGATCCTATGATACAAACCTATTCCATGATTGTTACATTCTCTTTCATTTAAATTAGTTGTCTCCTAGATAATTATGGGGGAAAATACATGATAATTTATACAAGAATAAAATAAAATCTAGTTAATATCTGTTTCTGTATAGGCTTTCTTATAAATTTCTTCCTTTTAATAAGTTATATCAGTGTATACACTTAGACACACAGATACAGAAAGCATCTTTATGCATAATCACTGAAATATCCTATATCATCTGTCTGGTTGTGTGGCTAGAGAAAAGTAGCTATGGTGGAATTGTCCTCTGCTTGAAGGTAGCAGATAATAGGGGCCTCTTTTGTCTTCTATAAGGGAAAAGAAATGAGCATTGTTTGGAATTTTATTTCTGGTTGTGTCCTGTTATAGTTCCAGTCCAATGGCATGAAAGTAAATTAGTTTACAGAAATTTTGGCATAAAACTGGTATCTACTCCTGTAGTTCAACATTTCCTGAATAATTATTTTTAGTAAGAGAAAAAGCCGAAAAATTATTTGTTCAGCTCTGTATCCAATAACCTTCTATTCAATCACAGCTTTGCTTAGCAAGTCTAATAAAGTTTTGGCCCTTGCTGAAATAGCATTTACCTACATAGGGCAAAAAAAAGAAACCTGAAGCCCAGTAGGGAACAATTTTATGTGGTGATTCTTGTCAAACTAGCTGCGTGTACAGTGGAAGTGTTTCATTTGCTGCGTGCCTGTCACAAATACATCGGTTCATTTCTTTATTGCCTCCTAAAACAGTTTTTTCTTTTGCCGGAAGTTAATTTCTGCAATAGTTCTCTTTTTGGAGCTGCTCTATCTGAAATGGGAAAAATTATCATTTCTGCTTGTTTACTTTATATGAAATAAAAGGCTTTCTTACATTTTCAAACATTAGGTTTGATTGTTGCATTTAATTTCAGGAAGGCTTTAATTCTTTAAAGATGGCTTCACTTTTCAGTCACTCCTAGTTACAGACATCTAATCATTCAACCCAGTGCAAACAGTCCATCAGGTTTTTAACAATAGAACAATGACAGACAAAAATGGAAATCCATATTATGAAAGAGGCCCTAAATCAACCCTTACTGATTAATTTCCCCTTTATTCACAAAGCCTAACTCATTCTGACTGAATCAATCAAAAAGCTATTACCTTCATACTTGCAAGTGTTACTTTCAAAATCAATGAAAACTGAATTTATTTTTAAGATGCAATATATTACCAAAATAAAAGTTCCTATTTATTTCAGCTAGAGATTTATCCAAAACTGTTACAGTTGGTAAAATCTAAGGGTTTGAGCCTGTATTTTTGGGGTGTTTTTTAATTTTCAACTTTGTCCACATTTTCCAGTTTCATTTACTTCAATAGCTGCATTGCTCTTAATTTGGTGAAAGTATTTTTGTTGCTTCTGTACTTGAAGGCTCTCAGACAGAACTGATATTCAGTAACAGGAAAGGGAGATGTCAGTTGGCAGTGGCTTTGGCTGCAATCACCCTAAAATCATGGAGTTCAGTATCCTGAATAAAGTAGGGAAGAATACTAGCAGTGTACAAACTTTGGGGCAGCAGCCTAGAAAATTAAGAAAGTTTGTGATGTCCTTGCAAGGTTGCTCTCTGTCATCTTTGGATGATGGAGATCTGGGAAGGTACATGGTGACTGGAAAGAAATGAAAGCCTGAAGGCCAACCCAAGGAACTACAAGGCTCATCTTTACCTCATTCCTTCAGAAAATCTTGCAGTTGTCTTACCAGACGTAAATCATATCTGACCACCCTACCATGATAAAATGACCTTACCAAAACTTCAGAAATACAACTGCATCTTTGTGCAGTTGTACAGACTTTGGGGCTTCTTATTTTTATATACAGAGTCATATGTGTATCTGAACCATCTTATGAATCAGCTAATACCTTTCAACTAGCAAACAGGCTGAGAACTTAGACAGTGAAGTTCCTTCCAGCGTGCTGAACCCAAGTTTTTTGTTTTCAAATAAACACATCCAACATTCTTGCCTATAATCAGTGTAATTCTATTATATTGAATTTTATTATTGATATCATTAAAATATCAATATAATATGACTATATTTAATTTTAAAAAATCATTACTATCTGCTTTTATTGCAAGAGGGTGGGGAAGGGCAACTATGAGTAAACTGTCTCTCTCTTATTCTGATAGAATCACTTGCAGGACAAGAGAGGTAAATCCTTGGGACCAAAGAAGCAAACTCCTGCAGAAACTGAGTTTAAGCTCCTCAGGAATGGATTTTTTAGTGTTGTCATCCTCTGCTTCCTCCTTAGCACACATCAACATGATCTTCTGCAGCACAGAACTTTGTCATGGCTGCTGCTTCTGCTGTAGGTGTTCAGAAATTAAATTTCTGGATTTGAAACTGTATGTCCCTACTGGTATTACTCCAGTGAGGATGGCAGCTTTTCTTTCCTATCTGGAAGCTATTTTTCCTGAGATTTATTTCATTGAAAGGAAATGTCCACATTTACATTCATATTCATGCAGCAGAAACTCAGGCAGCACTTGACTCAGATTTTGAAGATCATTTAATCTGTGTTTTTAAATAGAAAGCATAGAATTTAGTGCAGTTAGTCATGCTTATTTTGGAAAACTACCTTTTAGTCTCAAACAATAAGATCCTTCCTATCTTCCTCGAAGACTTCCTATCAGATATTCAATTTCATTGCAATTTACTCTTATCAGACTCCAGTTGGCCTTTTGGATTCTGAGAGGCACAAATTAACAGGAAATAGAGATTTCAGTAAGACATTATTGCTGTCCTTTTTTTTTTCCATGACAAATTCTGACAAAAAAGGCCAAGAAGCTGATTTTCCATATAAATTGCAACTTAGTGCTTTTTTGGTAAATTGAAACTTGAATGATTCATACAATTTTTTTCCTTTTTGTGTCTGTTTTGGGGAGGGAGATTTTGGTGGGTTTTGTTTTGTTTCCTTTAGTGTACAGTCTTAGCATTAATATTGATGTAGGTTTGAAAACTTAGTAATAATTCCTTCTCAAGAAAGAATGCTTTTTCTTTTTTCACACAAATTCTACCTCCTAAATTACTTGTACCTCTAGTTATTTTGTCTTTTACAGTTTCCTGATTATTATGACTGCTACATTTTTTTCAGCAGCATTTTCCAAGATATAGAGGAAATATAGAAAGTGATATGATGAAATTATAAAGAGCTAAGCATATGTAAGAAGAACTATGCAAAATCAGTACTGCATTTGAGAACAATGGGTTTTTTCCTATTTGTGAGCCTGCCTCTTGCTGTGGAAAGCTTTTAATCCAAGGAAAAATAGAGATGGACTATATAAATTTATTTTAACTCTAGATCTTTTTAAAGGCAGGACCATAGCAGAGATTCTCCTACAAAAAATATGCTAGTCATCTCGTAAGTAAAATAAACTAGTCACTTGTGGTTTTTTTATAAAGTAGATAAAATGCTGTCATGTATATTTTCCTTCCCATCCTAATGCTGTGCTGATTAACTTCAGTTTTTACAATACTAATAAGATCTTGGTATGGCTTGGTGATGCTGCCTGAGCAGATTGCTTATTTGTGTGCAATCCTGTTTTTGTCCTTAAAGAAACATTATTCTAATGTTAATAATATACTAGTTCCTTTTGATCAATATGATGCCACATTTACTATATATAAACCAGTTTCAAATTTATTTCAATAGCCAGCAGTCTTGGCTTCTCTATTTACCAAAAAAAAAA
>VWZU01019389.1:377938-405419 GCA_013397095.1 Sterrhoptilus dennistouni | reverse complement strand
AAAAAAAAGAAAAAAAAAAAAGCATCTTGGACATGTAATGGCTTTGGTCCCTCCTGTGAGGAGTAGTGTCCAACTGTCTTGGATCTTACAGGATCTATACACATGCTTGTGCAGTAGAATTATGGAATATACCACAATTAGGTGAATTCTTAAATAGTTGTAAGTTTCTACCATTGAATTAGCAACAGCAAAACCATTAATTCAGTTTGTATACATATTCAATTTTAGCCAAAGTAATTAAATCAGTGTTTTAATTCACTTGGGTTCAAATTTATTTAGACTTGTCATATCTAACAAAAGAAAATCATCAGCCATAAAGGAGCAGTCAGGCATGATATTAAACAGCTGAACATGACAAAGTGATCAGGATGTAGTTACGAAGTTTCATTCAGTACATCACTGCTCTACAGTTATTGTTACTGTGTTTGATTTGTACACACTTTAGATAATTGATGTTGGATGTGGAAGGCAACCTTTACTTAGCTTTTGTCCACTGAAAAAATGTTTGAACACATTCTCAGGCACATGGTGTGACTCTTGGGGTGTCCTGTGCAGGGCCAGGACTGGGACTCAGTGATCCTGATGGGTCCCTTCCAACTTAGCATATTCTATGATTCTTTGATTTTATGAATAGTTCCCCTGTTTCTTCAAAGGCATACTGATGTAAAGACACGCTTTTTTCTGTTGTTATTTATTGATATCTATGGCCAGTAAATAAGGTTTTACAACCAGTTTTTTTGCTTGTCATATTTCTCTGCTGAATTTTCCAATAAACTAAAAGTCTTGCATGTGTTGCACATGCACATGCAAATCAAATTGAACACATTGTTTTATGCGATTGTATAAAAAAGAATTCAGTTCTAGGTCGTTTATTACTAATCCTTTTTGATCTCAGTGCCCTGTTAAAACCTTGACATTTGAGTTTTCATAAGCAGGCAACTATTATTAGTAAGTTATTTCATGAATGGTAAATTACTTCAGTACAGTTCCAAACCATGTATTTTCCTGTCAATACTTTTTGCAGCATGTTGTGCTCTGCCTCATCAAAAAAGGAGAACAGCTTATGTATTATTAATAAGCAACTCATTTATAGATAGAAAGTTGGTAATCTTTGAATATTAATTGGAAGAATTCTAAAGGAATGATTATAAAAGAGACACAGAAAAGATTCCTTCCTCTAAGTGTTGAATAGCATATTATTTTTGGACTATAAATTATTTACATGGAGTTGCTGCTTAGAACCAGAAATCTTTTATCTTTCAGTCCTTGTTTTAAATCTGATCAGCAAAATGACATCTACTTTCACATTTCCCCTAGAGCCTGACAGTCATGAAAGCACAGCCATTTTTAGGCAGATGTTTGCTGCTGATAAGGTGCATTAAAGCATGGACCATTAGCTGAACTGTTTTGTAAGTCATCAAAGATTCAGATTGTTTAACAAATTGATATCTATGCAGAAAACAAAAGACAGGGAAGGTCTGTGTAATGCTGCAGTAGTTCTTATTGACTGTCTTTAAGATCAACAAGAAGTGCTGTATTGGGCAGAGTATGAACAGAATGACAATGGGGCCTGTTTCAAAACAAGCTTGAAACCGAATGAAATACATACTTTATTAAAGTAATAGATCCCCTCACTACATCTCCCAAATATGCTGAAGCAGACTTTTTTTTCTGCCTACTCACATCTATTGCTGTCATATTTAAATTACTTAAAATGTAACTTAAGCTTTGCATAGAAACACATCCTAAAACTATAATGTGATGCTCATGTGTGTGCTGCACGCAGTTTACAACTACACAGGTAGAGTGTGACCTAAAGATAAATATTACAAATGGAAGGCTGTGTAGTAATAACTAAATAGCTAATAGAGGGGAAACAAACAACAACAAACACAAGCAAACAAACACAAACAAACCAAACCAACCAAACAAAACAAACCAGAGGAACTGGAAAAGAGTAAAGATGAGTAGAAGTGGAAAGTAGTCCCTGAAAGGCAGATAAAAAGTGTGGCAAAATGCAACAATAGGTCTTTGGGGAAAAAAAGGAAATATGAGATATATACTAGTAAATATTTAATGGAGAGAGACAAGCGACAAGAAAAAAACATTGGAAAAAAGGGAAGACAATCTATATCCCAGAAATAAATAAATAATAATAAAAAAAAGAAACAAAGAAAAGAAACAAACAAAGGAGGGAATTTTGCTTAAAAGAGAGGCAAGGAGAGCAAAAAAGGAATATTGTTACTCTATGTGCATATATCTAGAGAGGAGAGATTTTCTAGTTACATGCAAACTATGTATATACACATATACATGTAATTTCATGGTATCAATATGACTGTATATAGTTAAAATTTTAATGTCACAGAATGACAGAATGGGTGAGGTTGGAAGGCACCCCAGTGCCGTCTGGTCCAACCTCCCTAGTCAAGCAGGGTCATCCTAGATGACATGTCACAAAATTGTCTAGACTGTTCTTGAAGGTCTTCAGAGTCTCTCTGGACAATCTCTTTCAATGCATGGTCACCCACACAGTAAAGAAGTTCTTCCTCGTATTCAAGTGGAACTTCCTGTGCATCAGTTTCTGCCCATTGTCTCTTGTCGTATTGCTCAGCACCAACAAACAGAGCCTGGATATACCATCTTGACAGTCTCCCTTCAGATATAGATATTGATGAGGTTCTCTCTCAGATGTCTCTTCTCGAGACTAAACAGGCCCAGCTCCCTCAGCCTTTCCTTGCAAAAGAGATGCATCAGTCCATTTCCCATTGCAACCATCTCCATTGCCATCCACAGGGCGTCTTCCAGGATTTCCATGTCTCTCTTGTATTAAGGAACCCAGAACTGGACACAGTACTTCATATATCTACTCACTAGGACTGAGTAGTCCCTTAATCTACTGGCAAAGCTTTTCCTAATGTACCCCACGACACCTTTGGCCATGTTGGCCACAAGGACACATTGCTGTCTGATGGACAGGTTGTTGTCCACCAGCACTTCCAGGTCCTTTTCTGCAGAGCTGCTGTCCAGCAGGTTGGCCCTCAGCCTGTGCTGTTGTATAGGATTATTCTCCAGGTGTAGGACTCTGTATTTGCCTTTGTTGAATTTCAGATTGTTCTCCTCTGCCCATCTCTGCTGCCTGTTGGGTCCCTCTGAAGGGCTGCACAGCCCTCTGGGGTATTGATCACTCCTCACAGGCTTGTGTCATCAGACAACTTGCTGAGGAGGCCCCTGTCCCTTCATCCAAGTGATTGATCAATAAGTTATGCAATACTGGACTCAGTATGGAACCTTGAGGGACACTATTTTTGACAGGCCTCCAACTAGATCCTGTGCCACTGGTTACTGTCCTCTGGGATCTGCCATTCGGCCAGTCCACCTCACTCCACCTCACTGTCCACTGCCCATTTCGGCCACACTTCCTCAGTTCATCAATAAATATATTGGGAGAGACAGTGTTTGTTGAAAGCTTTGCTAAAGTCAAGATAGATGATATCCACAGCTCTTCGCACATCCATCCAGGTAGTTTTCTCATTGTAGAAGGCAGTTAAGTTGGTTAAGCACAATTTACCTGTAGTGAATCCATGCTGACTCTTCCTGTTCTCCTTTCATTCATGTGGATAGAGATGAGGCTGAGTGGCATGTAGTTACCTGGGTCCTCCTTCTTGACCTTTTTGAAGACTGTCCTCATACAATGTCCTCATGCCTGATAGAGCCTGATAAAGCTTATAGATAAACTTGTTCTGCAAAATATTTTGACAGATCAGGGTATTTCCATGTCCTGACATTTTATATTTGTGAACTCCAGGTATAGGTCCAAGTAGTTTCCATAAGAGCATAACATTGTAAAAAATGTAACTGCTTCGGAGATTTAAAGATAAAAATCTTGGACAAAGGGTCAAGTGAATCTTTGTGATTGTAATTTAGCAAGGGTATTGTGGTAGCCACGTTACGTTCAGCAATACTCAAATCAGAATTTTCTCTTTCTTTTTCTAAGCTTTGGATTTCAGCCTGTGACTGGTAAATAATATATCTTAGCTCTGGACTTATTCTTGTCTTATCTTTTAACACTGTATAGTTTTTCTTCCTTGTCTTTTTGCTACTGGAGTCCATTATTGCAGATAAGAGGATAGATGTCTTACATTGGTTACACATTCATTAATGTAGACAGAATTAATTAAAAACACTTTGAAATTTAGTGCTACTTCAGCAGGAATGGGATGGGACCCGTTATAGTAGTGCTATGAAGACCTTAATGGAAAATATTTAAAAATATATATATATACTTAGCAGATTGCTTTGTTCTAACTTAGAGGCAAAAGAACTTAAATTTTGTGTAAACATTAGAAGAAAAGCTAAGGCAAGTATGAGGATGGGAATAAAGTTCTGTTCAGACTTGCAGAACGGCATCGTGTCCTTTTCTTTGTCTTTTCAAATCTGGACTATCCCCACAGATCCAAATGTGTAAATTGAATTGAAATCTATGTTACACTTCTCTTTACATACTTTTTACCCTACGTACTATGCTAAGGTTTTTTTCCAGCTGTCACCATCTGTTTCCTCAGTTTCTTTCCTCAGTTAAAAATAAATTTTTACCCTTTACATCACTCCAGTCCATAAAAGTTTACCAGTCACATCATCCATTTAAAGACATCTGATGTGTTAGCTGATTTTCTCTTAGATCTCTGAACAAGATTTTCACCCACGTCAAGACAAAAGTCCAGTTAACCTCTCATAGAAGTGCCCATTCTAAATAATTTTATTCATCAGTGATTAAGTGGCTGGAGAGAGTTTCCTTTGCATTTTTAAAGATTTTTAGTCTTCTTTTTTGCTTGAAAGTAATTTTCAGACTCCAATAAATGGTCTCACTAGACACTAGCTAGTTTTTTATAGCAAGCATCTAAAGAAAGTGCATAGAGGGACTTTCTGTCTAAAATGTCAGTCTTCTGGAAAATTTCAAAATAAAATGAAATAACAAGAGAACCAGATGCATAGTAGTGTAGTTCTAAATGAAACTAATAAAAACTGCGTTGGAGCAGATAATACATGTCCATATGTATCAACATTAATTTCATTTCTATAGAAAAAACCTAAACCAAACAAACTCCCTCTAAGCCTTATACAAGTTTTAGTATGTTTTCCTACAGATTTCAAGATCAGTGACTGGGTATTTCATTGTGCAACTGACATGGGCTGTACACTAGAGGCTATATATCAGGAATTAATTGTCACTTTGCAAGCAAATGAGATAACAGTCAGGCTTGCACAAAAATTACGCTGTCTCAGAAAAATAAATGATTCTTTGGAAAGCATAAATGAACTGATAATCAGGCAGCTAGACATTAGTGGAAAGAAATAAGCTCCTTGAAACATCTCTACACCCTAAGAGAATTTTAATAAGATATTACAAACTTCAGTAACAGAAAACCAAGCACCAAAAGAATGGAATCTGTCAGAGTGATCATCTAGCTCTGTCTAGAGAAAAGCTGTAGAGATTTCTCACAATTTTACTAGCCCCCTATTTTAAATACATAATTGCAAAGCAAGTAAGTTGCTTAGCTCTACCAGAGCAAGATTATTTTTAAGTTTCCATTCACTGAAGATTTTATTACTCTGGCATAAACTCAGGAGCTTTTCTTATAGTAGATGTGTCAGAAGAAAGATATAAATTTTATGGCAGATAAAAGAAAACTTATTTGTTTAATATTTGCAATGTCATCATGCAAAATAGCTTAGAAATCAGCATGATTCCATGACTACTGAAACTATTATGGGCCAGATTCAGCCTCACTGAAGCTGGATATGAACCTCTTTCCTGATTTAATAGAAGCTGTATAACCTTCTACAGAGCTAGATAACTGAAACAATAGAAGCCTTGCCCTCAATGCTGGGTTGGTATCACTGCCCAGAATAAACACATAGGCAGGCACTTATGGAAGAAAATTGTCTTTGAGCATTTATTTGCAGGGAAAAAAAAAAAAAAAAGGACAGAAGCAAAGGAGAGAAAAGCCAACAAGACTGCAACATACAGAAAGCTGGAGAAGAAAAATATTGGTCCAAGTGTGGTTCGAAAGAGATTTATTGTTTTTTATTTGTAAATGAACTAGTTTGCATAGAGGATGTTTGACCTTACAGAGCCCCAATGTTTGGGTAACCAAGTAGCCAAAAAAGACTGATGACAACCATAGGATTCAGTTTCCATGGAGACAGTAGGTATGTTTTTACCTTGCTAAACAAAAATGAAGCAGAAAATGGAGGATGAAAAATTCAAACATGTCCCAGAAAATTTAAAATAAGACTTAAACTTAGCTGAAAGCCTCACAAAAGGAATTAAAGCAAGGTCTATATATTTTTTCTATAAGGTGGCAATAACTCCAGACAAACTCATTCTGCCTGCAATTAAAAAAATACATTTCGCCATCTCTTCTGCTGTGTCTTTCTTCAGAATTTATCCAAATCATAGAGTCATAGAATCATGGAATGGTTTGGTTTAGACCTTGAAGATCATCTGTCTCCATCTCCCCTGCTGAGGCCAAGGACACCTCCCACTACACTAGATTGCTAGAGTCCTTCCAACCTGGCCTTAAACACTTCCAGGGATGGGGCACCTATAAGTTTCTGGACAACCTGTTCCAGTGCCTCATCCCTCCCACACTAAAGAATTTCTTCCTAATATCTAAACCTCCTGTCTTTCAGTTTAAAACTATTTCCTCTTGTCCTGTCACTGCATGCTTCTGTAAATCGTCATTCTCCAAATGACACCAAGGCTGTTAGAAACAAGTATATGTCAGCTACTCCCAGCTGGTGGATTGCTATTTTTATTTAAGATAAAACCAGTGGCATAGGAAATGAATGTGCCAGGCTGTGAATTTGAATGCCTGAGCAACCAGCACAGAGTCTTTAATTGCCAATAATTTAGGAATGGTAATCTGTTGCACAAGAATAGATGAAGCCTGGGGGAGAAATTGTTCCAATCAGTCCAATCAAAACTTGACTGAGAGCTTTGTAGTAGGTAGCTTACAGTCAGAGATTACATCTTCATTGAAGCATCAGTTGTAAAATTCTAGTCACTTCTGGACACTCATTGCTTCACCAATGTCAACCAGGAAACCCTGTTTCCTGGTATATATATATATATATTCTGTGTCAGGGATCTACAGAACTGAGAAATCACTGGGAGAACAAATCCTAGAGGTGAAGGTCAATAACGAAGTTCATTTTAGGATGAAAAATTGAGTCAGACCAAATACATAGGTAAGATTTACTGTTTGAAGCAATTTCTTATCTTCATAGTAGCAAACAGAGGAACTTGGCCAAACCCCACAACTTTTGAGAAAGAGAACACAAAATATCTGAAGTTATATGATAAAAATCAAAACTTATAAAATGAGAATTTTGTGTTCCATGGAGCAAGTTTTTAGTGTTGGAGCTGAGAAAACAGACCAAGACATTTTGTCCATATACCAAGACATCTTGTCCATATACATGTTCACAATATACAAACTGAATCTAATAATAAGTTTTAGGTTGTCTAGCCAAATAATAACCATTAGAAAAAAAAAAAAATCCTGAGTTGGAAGACCTTAGTCTATCATGTAACCTGGTACTAATGGGGATTTAGTAACTGTAGACAGTTAACTCAAAATGGATGTACATCTTAAGATAAACAAAAACCAACATTAAGAGTGTGGTAGACATTTTTATTGCAGAGTGAACCAGCAAGGAATGCAGTGATGAGTGAAGAAGATGGAAACTAATGCCTGAGAATGTTACAAATACAGCTCTGATGTCAATATGCAAGAGGGGGATTCAGAAGCCACTTATATTGTGATAAGGGAAAGTAATGGATTTAATTTGTAGAGTAGAGGAAGTAGGCATTAGTCCAAATGCTAAGATAAGCAGTTCACTGAACTGAAAATTCAGTAGTTTGGCTGATATTTTAAAGAGAATTTCACAAGAGACAGGATCATTGCAAGTACAAGTTCTGCTCAGTTAGCAGAGCTTAATGACAGTTTCACACTGTAACCCCTTACCCCCCAAAACAGCCAACTCCCCCCCAAAATAAAAACTGGAGAAGGGAAGCAAAAGAGGCAACCGTGGTGCTTACAGAATAACTCCACTTTTGTTCATAAAGGCTAAGAAGCAGTAAAAGTAGGGTTTATTTTGAAGATGTAAAATGTTGCTGACACTGGTTCAAATATGCGTACTGTGGAAAGAAGCAATTAAGGCATCACAAATGAATCATCCATTTTTAGTCAGCATAAATAATAATTGATGAAGTTTTACACATACCTTAAGGTGACTAAAACCCTTGGATGCTCTTCCAGTAAATTCCATTGTAACAGTGCCCAGTGCACAAATTAGCAGTAAATAAATGAATAATGACATAAATAAAATTAAAATATGTGATTGTTCGTTTATGTGTCTGTATAGCTTGTTAATAGGATCTTTATGCTAAACTTCCATTTTCTCCAACACGTTCTTAACATATTCATAATTCTTTTATCTTGGTAATACTCAGCACCCCAATCTTGCCTGAATAAACATCCACCAACCTTTTAGAATTAATATTACAGTATGATGATAACTTTCTTAGTATGAGTAGAAAGACATCTATTTAAGATTTTAAAAAAAAAGGAATTTAGGAATCATTTGTAAAATCTGCTCCTGCTTTTGTATGATCAAAATAGAAAATAATTAGAAAAAACGTATTAAGCTCTATTTTTTGTTGTTAATTTATAGATAAACATAGCCCTTGGATAAAAGTATCATTTTGGACCCTCAAGTCTAACTATTTTGATTATTCATTCTGATTCCATTTTGCAGCCTAAAGTGAGACACAACCTTAGCAATTAAAAGACTCAAAAATACAAAAAATAAATTGGCTACTTAGTTTGGTTTCATTGTCATAAATAAGAGAAAGACAAATTACATTATTACTGAAAAAATCAATAAGGCTTCTGAAATTAATTTCTAATAATCTAAGTGCTTATTATATTTTTTAAATATTAGAAATTGTTAAATCTAATAATGAGGAGGCTTTAATGGGTGTTTGGGAAAGCAGACTAATTGAATTCTGTTTTTCTGCTTTTAAATCAATACTCAAAGTACACCTAAAGCTTAGACATTCAAAGTTATAAAATTTACAACTGAAAATTGCCTTTTTAAAATCCTCTAAATAAAAATTTGCTATCATATTTATTTATACCCATCTCATAGTTCTTAACTTACCAAAGCTTCCCAGCTGTAAAAGATTAATGGCTGCCTCATGGAGTGTGTACAATATAAATCCCAAATATAAATAGCTAAAATCCCACTTCTGTCTGTTCCAAATCACACTGCAAATATTTAGTGTAAAACTAGTAGAAATAATTGATTTACTTGATGGCGTAAAAATACGTAATTTTTGCACTGACTTTATGTCTGTCTTGTCTATGGCTGTGACAACTTGATCACCTGTATTTGATATTTCTGCATCACAATTACAGTATTAATGTGCTAAAAGAATGCTCAGACTAAGTGTGAATAGTGTCACTGACCTTGATGTCTAAGGCTGTATCAAATAATGTTAGTTAAACAGTTTATACTATGGACTATTGTTTGTGACTGTAATCTGAATAAATGTTTTTTTCCTTACCTCTCAAACCCTGATTTTCTGATGGTACTTGAAAATGAAAGAGCTTCATTGTGTTGCCAGTATTTTTGCTCTAGATGATGGGGAGAAGTGTGAGGGGAAGTCTGAGTATGCCATTGTTCAGATCCCACTTTTGACACCAAAATAATGTGATGCACTGAAAAATAATGTTAGGGTCCAACTATTAAAAGATGTCTCTGCCCAAATTAAGGTGCAAATGAGACCATTACTGTGGATTTTATTTAAAAATAAATATGAGGTAGAGACAGAAATAGGAAGACAGCGGGGAAGAAGAGAAAGAGGATGAGTAAGAGAGAGATATTAAGCAAAAGATATCATCACTACATGGGTTCCTGCAGCTTCCTGCTGGCCCTTCTTTACCCTGCTCTGCTCACTGTAGGGGTCCCCAAGTGTTCTACTTGAGATACTGCTCTCATATAGCCCAAGTCCTGGGTATCCATGAGGTGTGTGTGCAGTTCCCATAACTTGGGGTGGCATGTGTTTTTAAGCAATTATTTCCTTTTCTCACAGCTTGCCATGGTTGGAATTTCTTTCTGGATAAGTTACTTAGATCTCCTTCATGAGGCCTGGCATCTTCCTTTTGTTGCCATCTGCACTTTTCTCATAGTCCGAACAGTGGTATTTTGTCTAGTATGCTAATTCCAAACCTTTCACCTTTGTGTAGGCCTTAAATTAATGCCTTCCTCTTTTACATCCGTGCCTGTTGTGGTGGTTTATCTTATGGGAACTTCCTTCTTTGACGGTGAGCTGAGACATTTTAACTGCATTCTTTAAGTCCTGACAGCCGTGGAATTCACCTCCTTTGCAGTTCAAACATTGAGATGGTGAAGCTCAGTTCAGTTGCTCCAAGACACACTTCTCAGAAATGTCTTAGCCTACCTCGGTCAACTGCATGTGGCTGGCAAATATGGCATGGGACCCACAGGTGTCACAGGAGCAACAGCTGGAGGCCCTGCAGGATAGACTTTGCTGTCTCAGACAACACTAAATCAATACCTGCGGTCAAGTGAATTGAGCCTCTTGTCAGCACACCAATAGTGTCTAGAGAACCAGCAGATCAAATGTCAGTGTCTGGTTTTAAAGTGACACAAATAGCTCTGTAGACCCTATTGACTGTGTTAGAATAGATCTTCACTGACTGTGATGATAGTTTAGATTCCTATCTAAGAGATAAATACATGCCTGTGACACATGCGTTTTTAGCTACATCAGAATCCTTGCATGAGTGAATTTTCTCATGTAGAAAATGGGGTGAGAAAGAACATTGCTTTAGCCATGGAGCACATTGTTTTCTCAGGTCAGTCTTCATCTTTAGCTCCATGCTGCAGCACAAGCAGGGCTTCTGGCACACAAAATCTTTTTTTGCTTAAATTAAGCATCTTGAAAAAATCTCATTTGTGACCTGGGAATGTAAATGGTTCTGTGGCAAGAGGCTGGATTAAATATTTCCTTCTATCCCCTCCTTCCTTTTACTTTCCCTAGGAAACACAAAGAAATTTGCTGTGTATTAACTTTCAGCTGTTTGGTTTTTTTTGTCTGTTTGGGGTTTTTTGGGGGGTTAAAATGGTTTTTGTTTGCTTTTAAAATGATGTAGTGTTCTAAACAATAATATATTCAACTACCACTCCCAAAGAGAACTGAGTTAAATTAATCATAAGAAGCTGCAAAAGGTGAGTTATTAGGCCATTAGCCTTAAAACCTATGTCTTTATATATTACTGCTACAAATAATCTGTGAGTGAAGATGAATTGCAGTGTTTTCACTAGCTAGGGTTGTTTTATTCATTGCTGGTAGTAGAAAACTCCTAAACCATGCACTGACATGAATTGGCTTCAGAACTATTAAAGAAACTGAAAATTCAGGACTCAATTTTATGTTGAGACAAAAAACCCAAAAAACCACAAACAAAAAACAAACTCAAACCAAAAAAAAACCTATGTGCATATAATTATGTTTTGTGGGTAGGCCATACACACTGAAACTGTTACCATGCCTTTGCAAACAGTACTCCTGGAAAATGTTTAGCAGTCTGAGATTGCTATAAGTGCTGGCACGTTTATTGCCCTCCTTGAAAGGTTAAACAAAAGTGTGTACAGTAGAGACAGGAAACCCTGTTTTTCATTTAAATGTCTCCTTGAGGAGACCAATACTACAACGCAGAACTGAAGTCAATGTTTTAAAGGAGTGTGGAAACACACAGAAGATACAGAGAAAGCTATTATGTTTAGAAAAGATAACTCTCAGTCAGAACCTGCTATGCTATTCAAGCATGTTTAGCTGGCTATTTAAAGCAAAGAAATATGGAGGATGGTTTGGGAATTAGTTTCCTGGTTTATAATAATTTTCAGAAGGAAAATCTGGAAATTCATGAAAAATAATGATGAGAGAAAGCAGTGAGACATGTTTGAAGAAAAAATAATTTTTATTAGTAAAGATGGTTGACCAGTGCAGTAAGATTAACCCTTCAATTAACCCTTCAATACTGTGAGGTCAGGAAGTAAGTCATGACTAAATTACTTTTTGCATTGTATCCTTCAGTTACACCATGGTGGGTTTGTTCCAAGCTCAAATGGATGATTCTTAAAAGCCTGGTTAAATCAATTTTTTTAGCTGCAAAGCTATGGATTTGGATGCTGTAACTATTGGTTGTTAAAACTTTAGAAATGTATTGTGAAATAACTCATCCTAAGAGATATGCTCCATCTTTGTTTTAGTGGAGTTTCCTTTCCTTGCACTTCAGTTCTGTCAGCAGTGTTGGCTCATTATCCAAGAACCATCATGATCCTATTGCTAAATCCTTTTAATTTCTCAATTTTAAGAGGTATTTTGAAGTCTCTGGTCTTGAGTTTGGGCTTTCTAAATGACGTGCAGTAACTAAAAAGGCAGGGTCTCCTGAAAGGTTAATCTAAAAGCCTAAGCAGTGGGAATCAGAGAGAGAGGTGTCTGAATTTGTTCGGCATTATTTTCTTCCCGAAATATTTTCATAATTGTTTGTCAGACTTATTGTAAAATATAAACCACTCCTCCCTATCCCCCCTCACCCTCCACGCTCTGAAAGTCTGTCAGTGCTTTCCAAAACACTGGCAGGAGCTCTGAAAAATTTTTAACAGTTCTTCTTCTGGCAATTTCAAGGTCCAGTATTCTTTTGTCTATAGTTGCCATAATATGTAAACTTTTACTTTTCCTGTTTTACCTTTTGTACTTTCAAGTAATATTTGTAAAACTAACTAGTATTCCTCCCTCCCTTACTTCGTAGCTCTTGTATTTGTAATCACTCATGTGTTTTGTTTAGCAGTTAAAAAAAAAGGAAAAGTGTACTCTCAACCAGCACTTTTGACAAATCCCACTTTTCTAACATTCCCTTCTCTCTGGCATCATGGTTTTGTCATACATTCAGTTTCTCTTCTATGTACTACATGAACTTGCACTTAAGGCTCAGATAGGTGGGCTAGAATTGAGTGTCATTCAAAACTATGGGCCTCCAAGTTCTCCTTGTTAGTCTACAAAATGCAAAAAAGTGGTGGTTTAAAAATAGATATATATATTAATGTTTAAATAATATATATTAATGTTTTAAATAATATATCTTAATGTAATATATACAATTAAAATAATGTATATTAATGTTTAAAAATGTATGGAAAAAAAAAGTTGAAAAAACATAGAAAGAGTTAGATACTGATAAAAATACTTCAAGTTTCAAAAATAATTTAAAATAGGTGTAGCTCTGTTTGCCCCAGGGAGCACTGAGAACATGAAAACATAAATTTTAGAAATGGCTATGGAAAATCCAAGGAGCCGGTAACTTTATAAGACACCACCTGTGTATTCAGCAAGCATGAAAGATTCAATTTGATCAGATCAAAAAGCACAATGTGGATGACACATAAGGTATGCCCTTGGGAGTTCGTTCTGTTTGACTACAAGGGAATGGTTTTTCATTAAGGTTTTTCATATCCACAGTTAACTGCACACTACAACGAAAACAATAGCTGTGTTCTGACACAGTTAGAAATTTCATATTGTTAAACTTCTCAGATCAAACCATTTCATTTTCCTAATGGTTCTCCTGCTTTTTGAAAAAAAAAAAAACCTAAGGAAAGTGGTAAATAAAAGGGAAAATCTGTATATATGGTGTATGTCACCCATTCAAAGACTTTGTGAAGACAACATTTGTAATTTCTCATTTATTCAGCATATCAACTGAATTATTATAATGCAACCAAACTGTAAAGGTGTTTGCAACAATAAAGTATTCTTTTTTGTCTCCTGAGATATGCTACTTTTTTGTTTCTGTGTTCGTTTTTCAAAAGGAAGCAATTTTCTTGGGGGAAGAAATAAGAAAAAATTCCTAAAGAAATATTCCTTTTTCTATCACAGCTATGAGTTAGAGAATCATAGATTTGTTTAGGTTAGAAAAGACCTTTAAGATCACCGTGTTCAACTATTGACCCACACTACCAAGTCCACCACTAAACCATGTTCCTAAGTACCACATCTGCATATATTTTAAATACATCCAGAGACAGTAACTCAGCCACTTTCCTGAGCAGGCTGTTTCAGTGCTTGACCTCCCTTTCCATGAAGAAATTATTTTTCATATCAAATCTAAACCTCCCATGACTCAAGTTGAGGCAATTTCTTCTTGTTCTATTGCTCGTTACCTGATGTGTAGTTGTAGAAGGTGGTGAGGTCCCACCTGAACCTTCATTTCTCCAGGCTAAATGACTTCAGTTCCCTCAGCCACAGCATCACCAGTGAGTTCAGAGGGATGATTACTGACACTAACCTCCTGGCCACACTATTGCTGATACAGGCCAGGTATGGCCACCTGGGCCACACTCACTGTTTTTTGTTCAGTGTCTGTTGACCAGCACCCCCAGGTCCTCTTCTGCCAGACAGTTTTTCAGCCAATCTTCTAACAGCCTGTAGCACTTCATGGGGTTGTTGTGGCCCAACTGCAAGATCCAACCCTTCACCTTGTTGAACTTCATAATATTGCCCTCAGCCCATAGATCTACCTGTCCAGAACCTAATCTTTTTTGGACCTAATCTTTTCAAACAACAATGATTCTTTATTTCCATAATCCCATTAATGACCCTTAGAACTGTGTGTGCCTAAATGGTGTGGCAGGTCACTGATAATTTTGGTTTGGCTTATGGAGTCTCCATTCTGCTCTCATCCCTGTCTTCCAGGTCAGAGGGCTGGGTGTCCAGTTGGTCTTAGAATTAAAGACTGAGACAAAAAAGGCATTAAAATACCTCAGCCTTTTCCTCCTTTGCAACTGTTTCCCCCCACATTCAACAAAGGCTGGGGATTATCTTTAGCCCTCCCTTTGTTGCTAATGTATTTATAGGAACATGTTTTATTGTCTTTTAAGGCTATAGCCAGAATAAGTCCTAGTGAGGCTAGGGTTACTTCTGACATAGAAAGAGAAAGGACAGTTTCATGTCTCTTTTTGCCATGCATAAAATCTTCCAAGTTTTCATTGCTTAATCGAATGTAGTTTACAGTTAACTAGCTAAAACAGAACCCAAAAGAATAGAATCTGTGGTACTAATAGGTTAAATTCTCTAGGCAATTCATATTCTTAGAGCTAGAACATTTATCAAAAACTAAAACTATACCTTTTTTTTTGTATCTTCTTTATTATTTTTGTCATGGTTGACTTTACCTAATTTCTTTGTTCTTTTATTGATCCATGACTTTGAGTTTCCTCTGGGCATCATGGAGTGAATGCATGCAAAAAGAGTCAAACTAAAAGGAAAACACCATTTTCTTTTGATATTACTACATTTATTTTACATATTCTTGCTGTCTTAACTATGCATATAGTTAGCTTAATTGTGTGGTTTTGGGCTGCAGTATATAAACACAGAGTGATTATAAATTATTAAAATCAATGCATCTCAATACTCTATACAAGTAGTATTTTTATTGTTTATTTTTTATTAAAAATGTGAAATGACTGGAAAACAGTTAAATTTCTTATGCTGTGCAGCAGGTTTAATGGAAATAGTCCTGTTGATTTCACTGAGACCTAGACCAAAGCCAATGGAAATATATAAGCATAGGGACTATGTTTGTGTAATAATGTATTATGAACCTAATAGAAACTTTTATTGTATATTATACCATCTGTCAGCTCTTCTTTATCCTTGCATGTATTACAGGGAAATTATTCCCTTCCATGTTAAAAGCATGGGGATTTTTTTAGTTGTAAAATAAGTAGGATTTTTTAAAGTAAATCAAACCAGAATACACAGTGCTTTATTTTAAATTACAGTGATTTTGTAAACATCCCTTGGTGATCCAGCACAAAATGCATATCTCAATTTTTCCCTTCTTATTCACTATGTTGCGATATAAAAAGTAAACACAGTAATTGCTTTTGACTGATGTGCTTTCATTTTTTATATATTAATTGATAGGCTCACTTGGGGCATATGGGTCAAGTACACCTTAGAGGAGGTTAAAGCTTTCCAGTACCTAAAGGAGACCTACATGAAATCTGGAGAGAAACCTGGAGATGGAACTTTCACAAGAACAAGCTGGGATCAATTTAAACTGAAAGAGGGTAGGTTTAGGTTAGATATTAAAAAGAAATTCTTTACTGTAAGGGTGCTGTGGCACTAAAACAGGTTCTTCAGAGAACCTGTGGATGCCCTGTCTTTGGAGGTTTTCAAGGCCAAGCTGGACGAGGCCCTGAGCAGCCTGGTCTGGTGTCCCTGCCCATGGCAGGGGAGTTGGATCTAGATGATCTTTGAGGTCTTTTTCAACCCCAACCATTCTATGGTTCTGTGAATATGATGTGGAGATGAACTGTATCACAAAACTCAATATGGCTATCCCAGGTCAGAGTAGAAGATCCATGAAATCCCATGTTCCCATCTCCAGTATTACCTAAAACAAATGCCTAAGTAAGTGCATTTCCTTAATACATTCGGTGGCAGGGTCACTTCTACATATTCAATAACCCTTAGATTCTGTTAACTGGTCATGCTTTCCTGCTAAATCCATGTAGCATTCACAGCACTATATATCAATTACTTTTACAATTCTGTGCCTCATTACACAAAGTACCCCTTTTGCTTGTTATGAAATTGGCTTCAGTTTATCTTATTTGATATTTTTGTTTCTTCCTTTTGAAAAGATGAAGAATAGTCTGTTTCAATAAATCATATCTAAGCCAGTAATTTTTTGAATCTCTACAGTATCATCTCCCCTGACATTATTTATTTTCTTTATTGAAAATGCTTTCTCAATCAATTGCTCATAGTACAAAAAATTTTGCTTACTTCTCATCAAATATCTTTTCTTGTTTAGGTGGTTTTCTTTTTTTTCAGATAAGAATGAACCAAACTGCACACAGGTCTAAATGTGAGCGTGGCTTCTGAATTTTGATGTAGTGAACAATGTTCTCCAAGATTCTTTGTGGTTTTTCCTTTTTATAGATTCTTAATAATTTCTAGCATTTGGTATGTATTTCTGAGGTATTCTATTTGTTGTTTCGGTATTTTGGTGGAAATAGCTCTCATAAGCCCAATGTCCTTAACTAGTAATGATCATATCAAACAGTTTTGTCCTATATTATGTGAGAATTGTTTTTCTTCCGATTGATGAAGTGAAACTTCGGAAATTCGGAAATTTCATTTCTGAAATGAAACAAGTTATTATTTTATTTGTAATAAATTCCATGAGTTATTTTGTTGGTGAACCACCCATAAGGTACTCATCACAGCTGAGCCTTGACTTTATTACTCTGAGTAACTTTATAACATGAACAATCCTTCATCTTTCACTCCCATGCTCTTTTCAAGGCATGTATTTATAAAGATATTGAAAAACATAACCATAACTTGGGTTGTCAGGGTTCTCCAGAGGGCAATTCATTCAGCTGCTTTCTCACAGCAGGTTTCATTAGACCCAATAGCTCAGAGTAACAGCTACTAGAGTCTTGAGTATTTACAAGGACAGAGATACCACAAGCTCTCCATGCAATCTGAGCTAGTCTTCACTGCAATTTTAATAATTTGTATCTAATAAAAACTTAGTGTGTTTCAACTTCTGTCCATAGCCTCCTGACCTATCTCCAGGCACCTTGAAGAAGAATCATGTTGCATTGCCAGTACCTCTGATCAGGTAGCTATGAACAGTAAGGTCTTCCCTAGGCCTTCCTTTCTCTGGGCTGGTCTCCCCTGGAGTGTCATGTAATTCAATTCTCTGTCCACGCTGGTGGCCAGAAACACCTGACTGCTGAGCCAGTACATCTGTGTCCTTCCAGTTCAGGTGAGTGGAAAACTGGATGCAGCAGACTATGTGTAGTTTTGCAAGTACCAAATAAATGTGAAGTATGATTTTACTACTCTGCACATTAAAATGAACTAGATTTTTACTCTGTAAAGTTGTCTTTGAAGATTAGCAAGCTCTTCTGTGTCTTCTTGCTTTCTGGGACAGTTTCTCCAATGATTCTACCGAACAGGCTTATGAAGGGGCTATGAGCTTCTCTTTTGATGTCCAAATTTGTAATTCTGCTGTTGCGTCTTGATCATTCCTATCAGGAACCTAAATTCCATGGTTTCATGGTTGGCTCAGTCAAGGTTGCTTTTTTATCTTGATCACTTGAATCAAGATTTCCTTGTTTGTGGTTATCAGGCCCAGAAAAAAATCCCCTCCATTCAGTTCATTGGTTTCCTGCACCAATAATTTGTCTTACATACATTCCGAAAGCTTCCTGGATTGCTTCCACCCAGTCATATTGTCCTTCTAGCTGATACTATGGTTGTTAAAGGTCATCCATGAGTATCAAGGACTGTGAGGCTTTCTCCAGTTATCTGAACTAGGCATCTTTGACCATTCCCACATATCCTGTTGTTACTTATCACTATCACTGGATCCCAGGGCGAAGAGATGAACACCTCCCTCTCCACTTTCTCTCCTCAAGAAGCTGTAGAGAGCAATGAGGTCACCCTTGTCTCTTTCTCTCCAAACTAGGTGAGCCTGGAGCTGCTCTTCATGAGACATGTCTTCCAGCCCTTTCAGCAGCTTGGCTGCTCTACTCTGGACTCATCCAAGGACCTGAGTGTCCTTCTTAAATTGCGGGGCCCAGAACTATGCAGGTTACTCCAGATGAGGCTGCACCAAAGTTGAACAGAGAGTCATAATCACTTCTGACTGTCTGTTTGAGCTGTGTTTGATGCACCCTGGCATGAGGTTAAAACACCCTTCTTGGCTGTTTCCTTACTTTAGATCCAGCCCATGCCTGCTCAGTTACACTTCTTCAAAGATGGTCCCATAGTCACAAAAGCCCGAGCTCTGCTTGTGACATGACTGAATAGTTGTGTGCTAAACCAGTGGGTTTAGTCCATCTCTCTTTAAGCCTTTCCTGCCGTGGTGAGAAATTCAACAAGAACAACACCTTGGCCCACATCTTTCCACTCCAGAGCTCTGTAGATGCTCTCCATATGCTCCAGGTTACCGCTGGCAGTATGATTGGTGCCTGTGGTAAGGAAAAGGTAACTTCCCATTGGCTGAGGAGCCTTGCAGAGGGACTGCAAGGAGCTTCACTAATCCTGGCCCTAACCAAAAAATCTCCCAAGTCATGGGATCCAGTTAGAATATTGGTGCCTCTATCACCTCTGCAGGAGGGAGCCATAGTGACTACTGCTCACCTTTTATTTTTCATGCAGACATGATTTATGACTTTGCAGAAATCACACTCCCTTTTCCTGTAGCAAAAATGCCACTACCAAAAATTTCAGAAAGAGACCTCAAAATACCCACATGAATTGTATGTGAGTAAAAGTGGTGAAAATAAGAGGACTTTGTTTGCCTTTTTTAAGAAGGTGTCTGACATGTAACTAAAGCTTGTGATTATTTTTAATTGATTTTTTCAATTCAATTAGTTCCTCACTAATAAAAGTAATCTATAATATATCAGCACTAACAAACTGTAACAGAGTTACTAATTGAACACAGCAGAAACACATCAAAAAAGGAAAAGAACTGGTGATAACCTACCACAAAAGTTCTGGTTTAAAATCAATTCTGGAGAAACATGTTCTAGCTCTATTTCTGCTATCCAAGTAATATATTCTCTCTAATATAGAGCAGTTGTTCTGACATAGACAGAAATGTTTCTCTTGTTGACATTTTAAAGACTGTAAGAACAAAGAACAAAGAAAGTCAGAAAAGTGGCAGAAACCCCAGTGATGAACAGGTAGAACATTGTACTCTGTATTTTGATTCTCTTCCTAATACTCATGTATTGGCTGTAAAGGAAACATTTATAGCAACCCCATTTTAAATCACCAAGTAAATACTAATAAAGAAGCACATCAAAACAATATTGCTACTCAGAGAACTGTGACTCTACAATTCTTGAGTTAAATCAGTTTGGGATAATTTGTAGTTGTCCAGTGCCCTAATAGTAAACATGTTTTATTAACTAAGCTCTATTACTGGCTATATATAAGAGGAGAGAACTCGAAATGAGTCCTAATTTCCTCTCCTTTGTATTTGTATGGGAATTAAGATGCATGATACAAAACTTCTATTTATGGTGAGTAGATGAATTGCATTATGTGGGCTATGTGGTGGCTTTGCCTATGAGTGAGATCAAAAGAGAAGAATTGAAAAGAGAATGATTAGGATGGAATTAGTTAGTATTTTATATGCATGTAACAAGCAATAAGATACTTACCATTAAATAAATTAGCATTTGAAACAAGAAAATTATGGTTAGTTTTAACTAACTTAAATGTCAGACTCAAAAATTATTTCTGTATAACTCCTCCCTTAAGTGTGTAAATCAGTAAGAAACAAGAATCATGCCTGTTCTAACTTAATACATATTTGTGTTTGTATGTTAATGTGTGGAGGATGAGCTTCTCAAGTAACGTGTATAGGTACTTTCCCTTCCACCCCAAATGTTTAAACCTGATTATTAGGTTTAAGCATTCTTAGAAGAAATGCGCATTTAAAGCCATAAGATGAAAAAGTCTCAACATTTTCCAATCTTTTGGAGGAATTCTTCAGTTAAATTGTGAAGAATTTAGGATAAAAATGAGCCATATAGTCTCTTTCATACAAGCATTCATCCTATGCTTCCAATTTGCTCTGAATGAAAGTAATATTTTCTTTTGAAAATAAAATGCTTAACCAAAATCCAGCTAAGGGCTTTGGGTTAGAATTCGTCAGTAGAAAAACAGTGTCTTCTGGGAGACTCTGTTATGAAGATGTCTACTTGGCCATTTCATGGATTCTCATTTTAAATTTAGTGGATGATTATAATAGCAGTAAGAAACTGAAATATGTGAGTGTGGCAGCCTTAATTCTGTTTGATTGTGCAATTGTAACATTTAAATAAAGTTTATAATATATAATTTTATATACAATACCAACTCTAACAACAGGTGGAACACCTGACTTCTAGCTACAGAGAAGAGCTAGGTAGTAGCAATGCAGATTCCTGTATGTGGAATATTTATTTTACTTTATGTGAAACTTTATTTAACTGAGACAGTTCATGAATTAGCAAGAATGATGAATTGAATTATTTTAGCATTTTTCCAGAGTCTGGAAACTTGCCAGAAAAAAAAAGACTATTAATAACTGCATAAAAATAGCCTAAAAATGTCTTTCCTTATAAAATTGCGACTTAAAGTTCATCGTGCGTCAAATATAATAGAAAACACAAGCTTTACTTCAAAGTGTGGACGTAAATTGTGTGGAGGCCCAGAACTGGCTGTCATTTTCTAGTGGAAATGTTTGAAATTAAAAACCATTGTTTCCAAAATGAACTTCCCAGGTTTGAGATTTCAGTTTTGTCTTCTCCTTTTTTATGTTAAAATATCAATTAATGTAGACAGTTATAATTCTATAGAAATCCAAAGCAAGTGTTTGGGGGACCATAGTAATAGAATACAAGTCTCTCCAAGTCAGTCTACTTTGTACTGTAGAATATTATGCTGCATACTGATGGAGGTGCCCTTGGTGTGTATTGTGTCCAGAGCGTATTGTGTCTGAGATAGTAGACCATTGGAATTCAATCCTTATTCCTTCCACAGATTAATTTTCTTTTAAATTGGCCTCACCTCACTAATAAAAAAATTATTGTTTTAATGTGCTGAGACTATCCATTACAAGTATAACATTTATTACAGAATATTAAGTGGATTTAAATATAATTAACTGAAACTGAATTTGATAATTAAGATAAGTTTAATTCAAGTTACATTTTACAAGTAGATTGATTTCAGCACTAGAAAACAACCCATTTTCAAGGTTTTTTACTTAATTTTGTACTACCATCACGCTAGACTGCAAAACTCTCTATTTTGTCTCTTTGCTTAGTGAAAACCATTTGAGTTGCTTCAGAATTGAATACGATCCAAAAAGTTTAATGGAATAATATTTATGTGCTAATAAAGTCACGGTATCATAACAGTCATGTCATGCAGAGGCATCATCATTGTCTATCAAGGCGTGTTCAGCATTGCATGTTCATAAACATGAACTAAAGTGCAGTAAGCTGTAATAAAGCATGCCTGGTTAAAATACTCTCAGTAGAGAAGTCAATCAATCAGCTCTTATCTCTTCTGAGAGTAAGTTCTTTCCCAAACAGCATGACTGTGTACACAAAATGCTTTCTGAAGTGGTGATTGTGAAATGCAGGATGATGGCTGCTGTAATTGCCTCATTGTTCAGCCTATGTCACAAAATTATGCTCATCATGCACCATAGGTGCCTCTGTGCATATCATGTGTGCACAACACAGGGCTCCATTCTTTCCTTTGACATGTGACATTGAGTATATTTCTGTGCTGGCACTCTTAAAGCTGTTCACATAGGGGACTAATAATGTATTGCATAAAGGCAGACTGATGAAACTTTTATTTTATGCAAAAGTCAGGTGAAATAACACAAGAACACAATGATTGGAATCACTGCCAAAATGATCATAGGTGTGTTTGGGCTTAGGGCTACGCTAGTGATTTTGTGATGCTGTTTCACGTCAGTTTGTCCCTCTGATTTTCTCAGAAAAAGAAGGCATATGGGCAATATCTGGCTGTGCCTTGGGAATTTCTATCAGCTAAAACAATGTCTGGAGAATTATCATTGGGTGCTGTAAATCTGAAGATTTGTCACTGCTCAGGTTAGTGCTGGAGTGAGCTGCCTTCAGGCAGCCTCAGAATCTATGGGGACATAAACCTACCTTACACCTATTTATTCCCTCAGCCATGCCAAGAGGAATAAGTCACTTTTGCTTTTCTGGTCCCTACCATATCATTCTCTATATCATGGCACAATAGAAGCAAGGTTACATGGGGTGCAGCAGATGAGAATGTTGCAAACAAGTGAAGTAATACTGTCTGTTGTCCCAGTTATTGAGGAGAACAGTCCAGAGGGGCATTATTCGGAGTATCTTTCTGTGCTTAGATTTTGGAAGTTCTGGTCTTTTGTGCTTAAGACTTTGCTATGTGTCATTTGTGGAGCACAGGGAAAGACTAGATATTCCTATGGCACACTGTGGATTTAAAATCCTTCCTGCATTCTCACACTTTCTAGTGTCATTTTTTTGGGATAGACTCAGCTCAAACACAAGCAGACACAGCTGTACAGCTGTGGCTATGCTTAGGACAGGTGACTGGGGACACGACAGCAAGTGCTTATGAACTATAAGGTTTTCAACCCCACCTTTTGCCACTAAGGATATATTTTATGCCTTGTGTTCCCTTTCTAAGCAAAACCAGAGCAGGATTCTTATCCACTAAGTTTAGCAGCTCATTTTGTGGCATAGAATCCTATATTTTATGGCAAAGCCTTGAAATTAGGTGTAGACATTCTACTCTGGAAAAATGTGTCTCTTCAGCCATTTATTTCTACTGGTCCAAGTAGGTGTAGAGAAGCTGATTATGTTCCTTAATATTTAGAATACTTGAACTACTGAAATGCCATGATAATGTCAGTAATTCTTTGTGCAGAAGAGATGTATGTTAGGCAATGCTGATAAAGAAAATGTATCTTCTCATGAGTTGTTTCACTAACTTACTGATAGTAATTTCTCAACTGCACCCAAGAGTTCTGTCAACATTTCACCTCACTTTCCTTTCTGTAACTGCCTCATGCAGTTTTTTCCATCCACTCTTTGTTTTTCTGTCCAACAAAGAAGAAAATGAAGGCCCTTTCTTTTATAATCAAGCTGTTTGTGGGTTTGAAGATATAGGCAAAAGTAATCAATAAAACAAATGTGTTTAAATCTCTTTTTTGCCCTTTTATGACTTGACTTTCTGCTATTTCTCACTTCTACCTGAAATCAATGATACATTTTCTATTGATTTGCTATAACAGGGAGAAGATCTAGCTGCCTGTTAACAAAGTGCAGCATATGGAAACTCAGCGAGGTGAAAGCATTGGTTAAAGACACACTATCAAAAAACCTTATTTATTTTTCTGTAAGATTTTTTTAAAGAAAAATAATTTTATTGTCATAGATATAAGCTTGTATAATAATTTTAGTTAATTTTAAAATTTTTTTCAAGTTGCTGAATTTAGAAGCAACACTTGAGGAAAAGGTCTTACTGTTCTTATCTGGAGTTTGATTTTAGCTCAATGATGCTAGTTGAGTTTTTCCTGTGGACTTGAATGGTTCCAGATCCATCAGATTTATGGCCTTTCTGGAGGTTATTAAGAATCTTATGAAAACCAGAGAAGCTATATGAAGAGAGTGATACTTTTAAAATATTAATCTTGATTTCCCTAAATTGAGACAGTCTCAGGTTAACACTCACTGCAAGCCGCAGTGTATCTAAGAGTCCTCAATCAGGTGAGCCCAAAATCAAATGGCAGTGACGTGATTAAGTCTAGTTGAAAAGTGTAACTGCCTTACAGAGAAACAATTGAGGTTAAGTTTGCATTATTTAAAAAAACTATACTTACTGAAGAGTAAAAAGGGAGTAATTAGTGGATAAAGTGGTTAAGCACAATGTGCAGTGAATAAAATATTACATTACTTAACATAAATATTGCAGTGTTTAATTGGTCTGATTTTTCACTTTTATCAATAAAGGAACTGGCAAATTAATAGTCTACAATACCACTATTAATTTCCAAACATTTTTTAACATTCTTTTTAAAAGAAAGTTAAAAACTCCCTTGAAAAAGTATAGAGGCTTTGCAACTTCTTTCGCATTCAGTCTATTGAAAGTGCATATTCCCTTTTCAGTAAACAGTACTGGAAAATGTTCCAACTGCCAATGAAGATTTTTATGTCCTTGTATGTAGCACAGTGATCCTGACCATTTACTTAAGGGTAATGAGACTTCCTTTGAGAATTTATATTTGTTATTGCATGACCACCTCTTAGTCTTTGTCCATACCCAATGCAATAAAAAAATTGTCCGCAAGTATGGATTATTAATTAAATTTCTCACTTTTATGGGTCTGTGATGTTTTTTTAATTGATATTGTTTTTGAGAAACTAATATGTGGATTTCATATAATTACAATATTTTTGGTACAGAAATCTGCATCAAACTGTATAATTTCATTTTGTCTTTGGTAACATTCACAATATGCAAAGACTGAGCTGAAATTGCCAAAACTGTCTATAAAATCACCTTTTATAATAATGTCTGTCAAATAAAATCTCCCAAATAGCTCTGCATATAAGACTATGTAGAGAAAAATTAGAATACACTGATACAGTCACTAGTATTTTAATTTTCCTCTTTATAATCTGATCTAAAAGAACACTACCTGTCTGTTTCTTCAAAATATGATATACTTAAGAACAGACTCTGGGTCTCTACCTTGACCCAGATTACTGATGAACACAATACTGAACAGGTCAGTCCAAATGTTATTTCAAACTTCCCTTTCGTAATGATGCTAATTAATAAAAATCCCACACTGTCAATGACACCATATAAAATGGCAACTAGAGATATAGATTTTGCATAGAAGTTAACTCATTTCCTTTTTTTGCTTAGCTGTTGCAATGAATAATTGTTTGGGGTTTTTTATTTGTAAAACATATCTTTTCAGATAGTTCTGGAAATGCTGCTTTAAATTGCAAATATGAACAAACTGTTTGAACTCTAAAATAATTCTGTAATACATGTTAAATCCCCAAATTAACTATATAATTAAATATCTTTACCCACAGAATATATAATTAAATTCACAGAATATAAACTAATGAAAAATATACTTTGGGGGAATTTTTGTCTGATAACACTAAATGTCCAAAAATCAAATTGTGAAGCAGCACCTCTCAACTTTTTAAATAACAAATTGAAGAAATGGGAAACCTTTTTGAGAGTGATATAACATATGCCTTAAAGATCTGAATTGCCACCTGCAGACTCATATTTCTTTCCATTATCTACAGACACTGGGAATGAAAGTTGAAAGAGTTAATTTAGCATGAATGGCAATATGGTTAATCACCTGTATTGTTGTTGTTGTTTTTGTTTGGTTTGGTTTGGTTTTTTATTGGCAGAGTTTGGTAATTACAAAAGTAAATGAGACAACATAGACATGAAACACCAAAGTGATCAGCTGACTGGGACCAAAAGGAATTTTTGCCATGAGAAAATTGTTTACTTAAATCTTGTGTAAAGTCTGTTTGGGCATTTTTTGGGGTTTTTTAAAAGCTACTTGCTTGGTAAGCAAAAGCAAGTTGTCTTAGAAGGAGCTTCTGGCTACTGCTGAATGCTGGGTAGGCTTTGAGGGGATGGAATCTAGATCCTGTCTGTCAAAAGCAGGAATTTCTTTATGTGTCATAAAGATTTGGAGTGAAAAGACAGAAAGATGGGGGAGAAAATGAAAGGAAAACAAAAAAAATGAAACCTGGGTGAAAGAAGAAATTAACAGTTCTCAAAAAAAAAACAGATGAAAAACTAAGAGACACAGAGTGGGCTATGCTTAATATGTATCTCTCTTGCCCTAGAGGCAATTGCAATTGATTTGAAGCTAGTGCATGATATGGAAAGAACTCTATTTTCCTTAGTCTGACTTCATACTGAAGAAATCTAGGCATAGCAGAGAGATAGGAAAGAGATGAATACAGAGAAAAATCTCTGACTGTGAGGCTGACCCTTGAGTTCTATGTTCAGTTTTTGGCCATGTGCTTCAAAAAGGATACTGAGGTTCTGCAGTCCAAACAAGGGCTAAAAAACTGGTGAAGGGTCAGAAAACGTCCTGTGAGGAGTGGTAGAGGAAGCTGGGTTGCTTATCGTGGAGAAAAGGAAGCCCAGAGGGAGGACCTAATTTTTCTCTACAAGTTCCTGTCAGGCGGTTTTAGTCAGGTGGGGACTGGTCTCTTCTGCCACATCCCAGGTGAAAGGATGAGAGGAAATGGCCCAAAGATTCACCAGGGGAAGTTCTGATTTGATATTAGAATTCTTTTTTCACTGTGAGAGTCTTAGGCATTGAAATAAGTTGCCCAGGTATGTAGTGGAGTCTGGAAATGTTCAAGAGGCGTCTGGACATGGCACCTGGCGATATGGTTAGGGGTTATTATGGTGGTGCTAAGCTGAAAGTTCAACTCTGTATCTTGAAGATAGCTCCAGGCTGTGTTCATGCAAACAAAACCTGAAAATCTAAGAATTGGCACAATTTTTTTACATTTATGGAATAGAAAAGCACTATGCAGTGCACATGAAAGGCATTGAATAGCTTGCAGATGGGTAGGGCTATATGGCAGCTAAGGTATCAATAGCCAAGGATAGTTTCTGGTCTTGGAGAGTTGTAGTCATAGAGAGATTTAGTAATGCTTAGTATGGGAATAGTTTGTAATCACTGATCTGCAAAAAAAAAAA
>VWZU01019389.1:241756-374830 GCA_013397095.1 Sterrhoptilus dennistouni | reverse complement strand
TGGGGGGGTGTGTTTTGGTTGGTTTTTTTTTTTTTTTTTTTTTTGTTTTTTTTTTTTTTTTTTTTTATGAAATTGGTGTGGTGCTAACAAACCTATACTTACTGAGGTCCACCAATTCCAGTTTTAAAATGTTGGTGAGAACATTAGCTGATCTAAATTCCCCAGGCCTTACACTGCATTCTAGCATTTATTGATGTGTCAACACCAGTCATCCAGACTGTTCCATGATCCACAATTTCAGTGTTATTCCCTACAAGTTATTTGGATTAGCTTGCATATATATTCTGACTTGTCTAGTACAGACTTTCAGTTTGCAACATAGTGAGATTCAAACCCCAAATTTTATTATTTTAAAAATAGGATCTAAACAGCATTTAAAATATTTATCAGGCTTCATTTGAAATAATTTTGTTTACTAATGTGATAGAAAGTGTTTTCACTTACAGTGAGATATTTGACCTGGCTTTGCTCCAAATACAGGAATATTCTTATACTGTTTTGACATACTGTATTATGACTGATTGATGGATTTGCCATCTGTGTCAGATTCAGGTCACATATCTGTGTTAGTGTGGTGTACTACTTATTAACTTTAGTATTTGCCTTAGAACTTTCATGAATAGGTTTAGTTTCCTTTAGCAATTTCTTGTATTTCCCAGTTAACAATGTATACACGTGGCTGTCAGCTTCTTCATTTTTCCATTGGTGATATATATTGTTGGTGGCTCCTTGTCATTAAGACTAAACAGAATGCAACCTCTCTAAAAGTGTTCATTGAAATCATAGTTGTGCCATAAATGGTGGAGAACAAAGCAGTTTGAAGCAGGTTAGCAAACAAAATGGGAAATGGACAGGGCAAAGTAAGGAACTTTAAATAATTTTTTTAGTACTACCAACTGCATTTTAGACAATTTGAAGCCCATTAGCAGGGGAGGAGAAGAGAAGGGCCAGAAATTGCAGTGGGTATAAAACAGAGAGGGAATAGTTTTTAATGTATTTTCTTGTAAATTAAGTCTTAGGTTCTGCACAGTGATGTCTTTCATTTGGATTGATCTGCTTAACATAAAACATCCAGTGTCAAATGAGATTTTCTGCTGGCTTCCATCTCATCCTACAATAGGTTGCAAGTTTCATTTTCTTCCTGTGTCATAACTTTCGTCTCAAATTGTGTGTCTTGGATATACTTTAGATAGTTGAGCCTAAACCACTGGACTCAACAACACTACTTTTTTATGCCTTTTTAAGGTATATTTTATAAAATAATTTATTCTAACAATACCACGAAATGGACCAGCATATTATATAGAAAGAATATAGAAAGCCTGGTAGAAAAAGACCTGTGGGTCCTGGTGGGCACCAAATTGTATATAAGCCAGCAATGTGTCCTTGTTGCAAAAATGATATCCAGTGGTATCCTGGGCTGTATTAGGATGAGTGTTACCAGCAGGTTGAGGGATGTGATTCTTACCCTCTACCCAGAAGTGAGGCCACTCCTGGAGTCCTGTGTCCAGTTCTGGGCTCCCCAGTGCAAGAGAGACAAGCATTTATAATAGCTGAAGACTAGTTTACCTGAGATGCTGAAAAATACTGTTTTGTTGAAGTATACATTTTATTCTTTATACTCTTTCCAGTGAAGTTTAGATAAATGTAAAACAGTGCTTTAATTCAAAGCAATTAAAATGTTATTTACATATATACACACAGAGAGAACAAACCAGCACAGGATTTTTTTTCCATGTCAGTATATTTTGCTGAATCCACGAGTTACTTCAACTGTATCCATAAATTCCAACTCTTAGCCCCAGTCATAACAGCACAACTACTGTGCAGTACCACTCTATACATAAAGCCTCTCTGTGATACTTCTGCTCAGTCAGTACAAGAAGTAGAATCTGCTCACTGTGTTTTCCCTTATCACTTCTTCAGCCATAGTTCATCTGCTTTTGTCAGGGCCAGTTCTGCTTACAGTTCTAAAGACTGAGAGGAGCATCTCTTTTTCCCTGAAGTGAACAGCCGAAGTTTTTTTCCAAGATCTGAGAGAGATGATAAAGCTCTAAGCAAAGCACTGTGCACAGTTCTGTAAGAAGTAGTAGTCTAGGGTCCCCAAATCAGAGTTAGTAATAGCTTTCTTCCTAATACTGACAGATAATAACATGCAAAATAACTCCAGTCAGCAAAGCTTCTACATTAAAAAAAAACCCAACAAACAAAAAAACCCCAACAACAACAACAAAAAAACCCCACCACAGATCCAGAATTACATTTTTAGGCTATAAATTTAGATGTATAAATTTGTTTTGTCTATAAATTTATTTTTGGAGGAGTTCGTTCCAATAGGAATTTTAGAATTTAGGGGCAAGGAATGATGAGAAATTATCTCAGTAAATGTATGTGTATCTACCCCAAACACATGCATTGGATCAGAAAGGTAGAGAAACTTGTGCCCCTAGATGTTCAATCATTTACCTAGCCGACATGAAAATCAACATCTGTCTTCTAGATGAGGAAGGGAACACCAAACAGAAAGGAAATAGAGCTCAATGACTTTGTGATTGGGATATTTTCCCAAAGGCAGAAAAATGCTGAGTTTGATTCAAATGAAACAGGCCATATCAGACCAAGGATTTTGAAAGAAAAGATTAATTTCCTTGTGGTTTGGAAGGGGAATTCTGAGCTGATGCTGCAACTCCTAAATTTTATGTCATTGTACCTTAAGCAAAATATAAATCCTGTGAATACTTAGGTGCCTCAGAATAAGATCTGTTATATGCAGCACACAGAGACTAGTGCCTCAATCTACCTGGAGCAGAATATGTACGCTGACAGTACTGTAGTTTCAGTCTAGTCTTTCTCACAGCCTAGGGAACCATTTTTATGGGTTTTAAGTCTGCCCTGGAGATAATGATTATCCTGTCTTTCCAGTCAAGAAAGCGAAATGATCTTTTCTTTCTTGTAAAAGACAATTCAGCCTCTGTGGAGGTCTCCTGTGGGGAGATGTAGGCAAATTTATTATTTAATCCTCTGGTTTACAAAACACATTGCAACCTGCAAAGATTAAAAGGTACATGTAGCCTATCTGCATTTTAATCATATACATTTCAGTAGAATTACTCATCTCTGCATATTCTGGCATGCAAACTCAAGAAAGTGACTATGCTTCTACAGTCATAAATATTAATTCTTTTGTCCAGAGAAACATGTATTCTTTTCAGAACTAGCAGTTAAAAAATAATTCAGAAAGCTTCTCTATGTCTTGAGTCGTAGATTTCTTTTTTCTAAATACTTAATGAAAGAGAAAAGCCCTTGATTGAGAGGTTCTTGAGAATACTCTTTGTACCCTGTGCAGCTATGTTTGCAACAAGTTGGTATCATAAGTTCTTGAAAAGTAATTAGACTGTGTGTGAACTACCAAGAATTCATGATGCCTCAGCATTTATTTTTCTTACACTTTTTACAGTAACTGACAAGCAATGTAGGAAGTAAGCTCCCTAAACAAAAGTAAATGCATATATACTTGGCCAGAAAATGAATGATGATGGATGTCAGTACATTTCTGTAACTATAACTGATATGTGCTATGACTGACAATAAGAATTTCACTTTTCTGATATAAACCAGTTAACTCACTGACATTTCACAAGAATGAACATTGTACTGTGAGCAATGGTTTTTCATAAATCTTGTCTGTGTTCTGCTAAGTAGCCACTGGATAACTTCCAGCCATCTGGCTGGCATCTCAGCTCCCGCAAAGGCACAGTTCAGCGTGACTGTGTGAGAATAACTACTCAAGAATTTAAATTAAGTATTAAATATTTTGTATATTGCAGAAGGAGAGATGTTTGGGAACTTTCAAGAAAGCAAATACTTTTCTGTGAACAAAAAGACAGTTTTGTATCAAAGAAACTTACCAAGCCTTTCTGTTTTTCTTTGGATTTTTGGAAATCCACTGATGTTCTTCAAACGGATACTTTTTTCCAAGTTCGTAATTGTGGAATACCTAATTACATAAAGAGCATAAAAGGTGGTCTGCAGTGTTCTCACTATGTACTAGGGTTAGACAGGTAAGTAATGTGAGTCTTCTAATTTTATTAAAGTGGTCTAGTATTTTAAAACTTCCTGATCGGAGGGGGTTGGAGCTTAGCCTAATGCAGTGGGAGATGTAATTTGCAGACAACATCAAGAATATTCTTTTAAAAAAATTAAAATGCATTCAGTCTTGCTACTAACTTGGTTTGTTGAAACCATTATCAGAATTATTGACTTGAAATACGGTGAAGAAGCATTGCCCCTCAGTATTGCAGTTGCTAGGGAAAATGTACCTTTGTGTTAATACAAGGTAAAGAAAAAGGTATGCTTTGCAGTTGGCTTTCTCAGTTGGTGTGCTTTGATTTTTGCATTCCTTTTTCCACATCATCTATGTAAAAACTTCATTTTTGCTAGCATATCTAGTAGTAGCACTAAGAAATGTTTTCCTAGTGCATTTTAGTCCTAAATTTGGAACCTATCTTAAAAAAAAAAGACACTTCCAGAAATTGAATGTTTCATTACTAAAAAAGACCAAAAAGAGCAATGACTGCCTTGAGGGTTCTGTTTCTAGGCACTGCAAGAAACTAAACCTGGCAACAGCAGGAGTGGGAGGCTGGAATAGAAGATATACCATCACTAAGGCAAAGACAATTTTTGGCCAGTCAGAAGTGTTGTAAATCTCTCTCTCTCTTTGTACCACAGTCAGTACAGTCCTCGTTCTTCCAGTGCATAGGGATGGAAATGAAAAATTTGGATTGCATTTGTTTTTGCTCTGATTCAATGGAAAGTGAGACAGTTGTTTGGTCTGATCATCTGTGTTAGGAATCTCTTTTCAGCAATAGAACATGTCTTGATTGTAATCTGTTGCTTTGAGGGTTTGTTTGTTGGTTTCATATAAATATCTGGATTAACACTAACTTCTTTATTGCCTTTTTATTCAAGGAATGACAAGTAGCTGAGGTTGGAAGGAATCACTGGAATCTTCTAAGCTGACAGGCCTGCTCAAAGCAGAGCCAACTAGAATAGGTTGCCCAGAACTTTGTTCAGTTGGATTTAAAATATCTGCAAGGATGGGTACTCCAAACCTTTCTGGGCAACCTCCTCCAGCCTTTGATCACTGTCACTATTAAATGGTTTTTTTCCTGTATTTAGATGGAAGTTACTAAATTTCACTTTGTGCTTTTTGCCCCTCATCTGTCACTGGGTGGTACCAAGAAATGTCTGACAACATCTTTTTTACTCATCCCCATTAAGTATTTGCATACTTTGATAAGTTACAATTGAGGCTGAGAAAAATGTACTTTAAACACAGTAAGAATTTTTCTGTCTTTTTGAAACTATAGAGATTGCGGAGGTAAAAACAATTTTATAAGCTCATCTGGGCAGCATATTTGATCACTTTGTCAAAATCTCATGAAAAAATAATTCAAGAAATGCAGATGATACAAGTTAAATTTAAATTTTTGTATTTTCAATATTAAACACATTAAAAATTTTTTAAAGTAAAGCTACTCCATCTTTTTGAAGTTCTAAAAAAGAAATTTTGGGTTTTTTCTGAAATGAGTTGCTTCTCTTCATTACAGCTTTTAGAATTCTGAACATAGACTAAATTACTACATACTGTCTACTCCATTAAAGAAAAAAAGTATCAGAATAGGAATCCCTTTTTGCTTTATTAGAGAGAAATCATACTGTGATCATCACATTCCTGTAAATCAAAATAAAAAGACAAAGTTAACCAAAGTTTGGGTCTTCATATGCCAGTATGGAAACACATTGCAAGTGCAGGAGATCTATATTCATTAGTACAGTTGTGGGGGTTTCTTTGGGTTTTTTGGTTTGTTTGGATTTTTTGGGGGGTTTGAGGGTTTTGAGGTTTTTTTTTTCAGATAATGCTCTTTTACAATTCCATTTTTTGGAACTTTTTTCCCCCCATAAGTGCTACTTTATCAGACTCTTTCAATATTCTGACAAGGCCACTGTTATAAGTTTCTATTTTAATTTTTTTATACTTGCAAAAGATTTGATTCAAAAAGAACTTCAAAACACTTAACCTGTATCCATATTGCTTCTGGAAATTTCAGGTTGGTGATGGCAGGTCTACAAAGTACAGTATGTATAGATAAGAGGTATAAGTAGGAAAGATGTGCACCTTGAATGGGAGCTATTGAATCAGCTCTGTAGGTGAAGCTGTAGATCTGTGTGTACTGACTTAAAGGTAGCTGTATAAGAATCTGTTGAAGACTAGCTAGTTTAAATTGTAATAAATTTTGTGTACATATTTGAAGTTCCAAACAAATCCCCTCTCTGTCCATCTTTTCTACTAGGCTTAACTGTGACAAGGACAACAGTAATGCCCATCATTAGTGTTGGTAAGAACTTGAGACACAATTCATCCCAGTATTAGAAACTTAAACATTAGTAATCCAAGTTGGCATTGCAATAGCTGTTTCTATTCACTAACTACAGAATTAGCCTTTTTCAGGTGTAGATAACATTTAGGTTTCACAAATCCCATTTTCAGGTACCCTTTAATCTTAAGGAACATATCAGCAAGGTGTTCATCTCAAACCCAATATTTAGGTTTCTAAGGAAACAGCTGGATTTTTAATTTGTTGTTGTTGTTGTTGTTGTTCTTTGGCATCATCCAAACCCACAAAATCGACCTTTCCCTTTTAAATTCCATTGTTTCCCCTTGAATTTTTAAAGCATACATTTGATATAATTCATCAACATATATTAGCTGCTGACTGATTTCTAAAAGTCCATTTATATGATTATCCAATATTTTCTCAGACCATTTTTCCAAATAATTCTTAAGTTGACTGTTTACACACTGCGCTCTCCTAAAGACACCATCTTTCTGACAGTTTAGGGCAGTAACAAACCAAACATAATTATATCCTAATTTGTCCTTTATATGCATGCACATATTTGTCATAATCTACAAAAAAGAAGAGTATGAACATGAGCTTTCATGAGTCACTGTGACCAACACTCACCCTGTGCCATTACTTGTACATACTCATTCTCCTGAGTTGCTGAAGTCTTAAGTGGGAAATATTTAAAGCACTTTTCTTCTCTGGATAGAGGTATTGAAAACTTATGCAGTGGAGCTTTAATGCCATCCCAGAACATCATTTGCTGTATTCTCCTGGGCATAATGCACATTGTAGTATTCAACAAGGACCTTCTCTAATTCTACAGTAGAGCCATACTTTTGCACATAAAAAAAAGTGTTTGGCATTTATTTAAACAGTTTAAGGCTGAAAATGTCTAGACTCATGGTATGTTGCAAGTGCATGATTTAGTACTGAATTCTTAGCTTACGTCATAAGATTTAACCTTATACCTTGTGCATTTATTATGAATTTGCTGCCACAGAGGAGAAGTTAGTGTCTTTATACATTTGATGTCTGTGCATGTGAAAAATACAACTGCACGGACTAGCATTAAATTTCCTCCAAATGTCTACCAGTTAAAGATCCCTGAGGATTTTGTGTAATTTGTATGTGAAAGCTGGAGCCATTCTGCTTTCTCTGTGTGTTCAGTTAAACATCTCCCACATGGTTTCCTTCACCTACACAAAACAAAGCAAATACACCCAAGAGGAAGGTGACCAGCATCTGAAATGGGTGCATGTTGGTTAGGTGGATATATGTGCAAGTGTGTAGCCAAGATGTCATTCTTTGCCCTTGCCTCCAGTGAAAAATAAATCTCCTCTGTTTATTTCACTCATTGAATCATTCAGAAAAGCATTTTTTTCTGTTGATTAAAACAGTTACATTTTTCTTCTTTGAGTGTTGGAAGGTTGTGGACATTTTTTTTTCTCTTGTATTCGTCATATGCTTTTTTAATCAACAGAAAAATATGAAGTGCATTTTCAGTGTGGAAATACAGCACTTTCGCAGATTAGCCTCATATCTTCAGATGCTAAAACACAACTCGAAGTTGTGAAATGAAAATTGATAAATAAAAGATATATTTGTTTTGATTTAAGAAAATGGTATTACGTGACAAGAAATTACATTTTTTTCAGGTAAGAGAGCTTATCCACCTAAAAAATTAATCTGATTCAGCCAATAAGAAATAAAAATTGAACTTTTAGTGTGACAAAACTTATGTCTGTATGAACAATATGAACATGTGTGATTGCCATGTAGCACTGGTAATCACCTGAGCCATAATGGGATAGAATATCTTTATTTGATGGAATATATTTATTCTTTTGTTTGGTCCTCTGATGGCATGATTATTCTACACAGCATTTTGAAGTTTGAGTTCAAATGCTCTGTATGTATGTACAAGTTCAGAATTGTGTATATAAATATATAAAAAGAACAAAAAAATTAATATAAATAAAGGGTCATAAAATGTTAGTGAGTTTAAAGACAGCCTTCAGAAACATGTAGTAAATATGATAAGGATGGGAACACATGCTGTGAATGGAAAAAAGAGGATTATATACAAGCACAGTTTTTGTACTGAAAGAAGAGGGTGAATTTATAACATTGCACTAATACTTTTCAAAAACATAGATTAGGTGCCATAGGGGACTGTCTAGATAGTGAGACCTGAAATAGTGAATCAGATATAGAAAATGGAAAAAAAATTAAATTTCTGGTTTGAAATTTTAAAAATGAGTTGGGTTTGACTGAAAAAAATGCCTTCAAAAGGACCTTGGCATATTATAGAAGATTAAACTCCCTGCTAGAGAAGGTTGTTATGTTACACATGTCCAATACTGGATATAGGTGCCAAGGTACAGTGGTGATGTTTTCTTTCAAAAAAGTCGTCAGAGACATGGCTTGAACAATGCCTGCTTCCCAGATTCTCAGAGATGACATGGTAGCTGAAGTATATTGAGGAAAAATACCAGGAACCAAAGGCTAGGAGCAAATTTTTGTTCTGCTGGTTGCTCACTGCATGTTGTTCAATGCATATTTTACAGTGTGCAGTCTTGCTGTCCCCAAACCTTCCTTAGACACAACTGCTTATTTTTTGGATGTCATTATCTCGGTTTATGATAACAGATTATTATAATGTCAAATTCTTATTTGGTTAAAAAAGAAGGAAAAGATTCCATCACTGTTCAATGGCTTTTTTGGTTATATTGCTGCAGAGCCAAATACCCCAGTGCCAAGTAATTTGGTTTCCCTAGCAGTTTTTCTTGACATTTGTGTGTCTGATGGAGATTTATCGTGTGTTTACTAACCATCTTGAGTAAGGGGTGCTCAAGCTCTTTCTTCACCTCAGGTCTAATGCATTAAAGGATCTCATGTAGAGACTTTTGCTGCTTTTGTGATCTTTTCTACAACATGCTTCAGAGCTTAATGTAACCAACTTTAGCATTAACTCTCCCTCTGCTGTCCATCTGAGCACTTTTCAGTATTGTGTTCTTTCCTCATTGGCAATCTCTGTGTCAACTTCCTGGATTTTATACATTATAATTGTCCTTGGTGGCTGAGGTAGATGGGAGCTATCAACATTTAATACATCTCCAAAGCACATTCTGTGTGTTTCAAGGAATGGAATGAGACTTTCAGGCAAATGTAATGGTATGTCCTCAATAAATATATAAGAAAGTGGCACAAATTCACCTGTTTATATATCTTACTTCTAAAAACAGAAAATAAACCCCAGACCACATGAGCAATAAATAATCAGTTTTGAGTGCTACTGAGGACATTTTGAAATGCTGTCTAACAGGGAAGAAATTAATGTCAAAAATTAATATACTAGAAATGCATTGGGAAGTAGGAAAACATTCATCTGGAATGTAGATGGAGATCCACATAGTCACAGAATCAGCATCATGAGGCGTTATCTGGGATGTGCACAACGCACTGACAACAGGGGAGATATTAAGAAGACATGATTACAACTAGGTTGCCTACTACATGTTTCCAAGGAGAAATTATGTGTAACTTTTACCTCTAATCTTGACAAATCTCTATTGGGACAAATTGACACATTAAATCCCATATTTGCAGCCACCACTTGTCTTTATGGCACTTTGGCAGGCTGCTATTTGCAATCAAGGTGTCAAGCCTCAATTATCTTGCCTTTTCTGTTCTTGACAAAGTTGCTTTGCAACATAGTTGTTTTTGAAAAAGAAAACAAAACCAGCCCCATTTGTCATTTCCTTGAAACCAGATCAGATTAACAATATTGGATTCTCTATGTCTTCTTTAGGCCTCTCATGCAGTGAGCTACATATGTGACATAAATAGATGGTAGGCCCTCTCCACATGCTTATAAGAATTAAGTTTTGCTAAATGATTTCAAAGTTAATGAGCGAGCTGTGAAGCAGAGGAATAGTTATAGAGAGAAATCCTAGTTTGAGCTGAGATTTATGGAGGGAAGCAGGTCTCTGTAACAGTACTGTGAGAAGAGGAATCTGTGCAGCTGAGTGGCTGTAAGCACATTGCAGGGCTGAGAACAAATGCATTGGATCAGGTGAAACAAAGGCCACAGATGCTCTCACTCCCTTTTCACTCAGGGCAATCTATACCTAGAATTTATCAGGGCCTCGATTGACTTTAGTCATCAAATCACAGCAGATCTTAGAAATCTGAACAAGGCCTCAAAACTGTCAAAAGGTAAACACTCTTTTAACATCCCTTTTTTTCTTTTAACCTCACTTCATAGAAAAAAGCAGATAACCTATAGAGTGAAACTCATCTTTTGGGAACCATACAGGTTTTGACAAAAAAAATGAGGTAAAAACGCTGAAATGGAGCAGTATGATTCTTTTCGTTTTCCATTTTTCCATCTTATGAAAAATGATCCAGACACATGATGTTCTTTCATTGCCAGCTTCCTTTTTTCTGTCCTTACACACCAAGCTGTCATTTATACAATAGGAAATGAGAACATCCCCAGCTGTGGAAAGTGATGAAGCCTAAAGAAAGGCCGGGAGGAGGTGTGACGATGTACAAAGTGTAGCATTTTCTTTATCAGTGTAGAACATGCAAAATTAGTTGCAGAAAAATTGAAAATTAGAAAGCAGTTAAGTATTCATTATTTAAATTTTAAAATACCAGATGATTTGTAAGAATTATTGTGATAACCTGCTATTGGTATTGGGCATTTTTTTATCATTTATATATGCAATATCAATTGCAATCTGCAGAGTTTTATTCTGCAGGATTGACATTTCCCAAAGTTATTAGGACTAGAAAACCATCATATAAAATCAAATGAAAGTGTAAGAGGTGATAAGGCCAAAACTCACTTTGATTTTATTTGAGTAGTGTAATCCACATACCTAAACATAAAAGTTTGTTTGCTCTGTAGATTGCAGTGAATACTGTTTTATGCTGGTGGCATATTTGCCTTCTGTCTTGAAGATCATTCTTTCTATCCAGCTACATGATGATTGCAAGTTTTGCACTGTGTTTGTGCTGCCATTCTGGAGGACCTCAGCTGTCTGCAGAAATGGACTGACAGAGCCCTAATGAGGGAAAGATGGCAGAAAATAACCCCATACATTAGTGCATGCTGGGGGAAGACCATATGAAAAACAGATAGCTATGAAATAACTCAGGGCTCTCAAGTTAAAAAAGGGGAGATCTCAACCCTTAAGTGTGGGGAGATTTCCTCAACCCTTAATATTCAATTTATCTGTCAGCACTCCAGAAAAGCCAAGAGCCTTGTGTCCAACCAGTCTGTCAGAGGTCCTTGACTGAACAGTCCTTCTGGATCAGAGGTCAGTTTGACTTGGGGACACATACACACCTCACACATCACTTCATGACCCATCAGCATCTCTCCCCACTTTATTCACTTATATCACCCCCTGATGGTGACTGCCAGCACCCTTGAAACACTCACATTAGAAGTTTCCAGAATAACACTCTTCATTATAAAAGTGTGACAGGTTAAGGTTTGAGGGTTGTCGGTGAAAGCATCTGACTGCAAAGACATATTCAAAGCAATATGCAGACAAGCTCTGCATATTAATCCCCAATAAAATACTCAGTGTGCACAGAAAGTGGTTCTTATCCAGTGGGCATCCCTGTGGGGAAGAGGATAAGTTCAGCCCATTGACTGATCCCAGCAGTTATGATGAAGTCTGCCCTAACTTTTCCCCCATTCCTGACTTACTTTTATATTATTTCTTTGTTTTTAGATGGAGCTTGACTGACCCTCTCATTCATTGTTACTTTGTTACTGATGGGTGTAAAATTCTCTAGCTTTGCTTTTAAAGATAAAGTCAAAAACAATAAAGAGGGCATGCCCAGTGAAGGGTGGTCACACCTTGGAGGCAGGTATCTTTGGGATGAAGGTGTGCATAAATATTAAAACTAGGCTAAAATGTACCAAGTTTACCTGAGAAGAATGATTTCACCAGAGTTTTTGACTCAGCAGCAAGATATCTCCTATCTTCCCTGGCTGACAGGTGCTATGTGGTTTCTCTGCTGCAAAGTACCTTTGAGTTCCTATCCCTGCAAGGATTTCAGCAGATCGTTAGCTACAGTGTTTCTGCTTTGCTCTGCCCTCCCTTCCATTTCCCTTAGCAGGTACTTGTGGTTGTGTGGTGGACTATAAGGGAACATGCCAAATGCATTCCATCCAGGGAGCAACAACTGCGTTTTATCCTATAATTTCTGTATAAGTTCTGTTATGATGTGAATCTAACTTCTCAATTGTCTTTAGTTTTAACCCTTGCCATCTGGGGGACATAGGAGTTTCCCTCTTAAAATCAGGAGATACCTTTTTACTGTGAGGATGATCAAGCACTGGCACAGGTTACCCAGGAGGTGATAGAGTTCCCATCCTTAGAGGTATTAAAATTTGTCTTAACATGGTCCTGGGAAACCTTTCTAGGTCACCTGCTTGAGCAGAGAGATGGACCAGTTGAACTCCAGTGCTCTCCTTTAACCACAACCATTCTATGATTCTGTGATTCTTCAGCAATATTTTTTTCCTAGTAATTTCTTAACAATTCCATCATTGTATTTGTCTTCTTGAGTTCAAGAATCAGTCTATCCATAATCACTCTACCATCACTTTTCTTGTGTGCTACAAGCTAGTATATATCCCTGATTTAGGAGTGGCTTGCTTTTATTTTCATTCATTTGGTATTTTTCAACACTTAAGACATTTAATTCCCCTACTCAGTCACCATCTTCAACACATCTGAAATTCTTCATGCTAAGTAGTTTGGCCTTGACTAGTTCATGAAGAGCTGAAGAAATGTGACTACTGAATATTTTAATACTTGATATTTTGCCATTTCCTAGTTTAATGTACTTAAACACACAATCCTTTAAAAATTGTATATCGTTCCTATGTTAATCAAATTATTTACTCCCATTTTCAATACATTTCTCAAATGATGATAATATTTGTGTTTTTAAAGGAAAATTTGATGTACTTCCAAATTTTAAAGGTAGCACATGCTTCTAATCCTATATTAAATTTTGTAAAAATTATTGCCCTTCTGATTGTTTGCTAACAATTATTTTTATAACTTATGAGTGTAGTATTCATTGTTGAAAAGAAAATGTACTTGCACACAGACAATTTTTAACCATTAATAATAACACTAAAAAAAAATATAAATTGCCTTCCATTTCTATGTATGTTTAGCCAAAGAACAGTTGCATAATTTAACCATAATTTTAAAAAATCTTGAAAAAAGATTATTTTTCATTAGATGTAAACATTAGATTTTAAAAAGCCCAGACATCCTTGTACCTGAAAGAAGGAAAATTCAGTTTATCTTCCAGGTACAAAGAGAGAATCAGCCGAATTTTAGATGTCTTGGGAATAAATACTTGCTCTGCCTTTGAATATTAAGAATTAGTCACTGCTGGTTTTCTGTTTGTTTCGTTTTGGGGTTTTTTTGGCTTTCATAGTCGAATAATAATTCAATATTGCTAATGAGATCTGCCATATCTAATTAAAAGCAACACAGTTAAATAATTTCTTCATACTGATTTTGATTTATTTTCCAAGTGCAGAGAATACTTATTCCCAGCAATTGCATTTAAGAGAAAATCTATGGAATAATAAATTGGAGGTCTGGATGTTTGTCTGTTTGTTTGGTTTTTTGTTCAGATATAGTTATTATTTGAGAAAATTATGAGAGGAAGAGATAAACTAATGAGCTGAACAGCACAGAGAGTTATTTGGGTAATCCCTAAACATTGCTTTTTTTTTTAAAGTAGTATTTTTACACAAATTAAATAAAAACCTTTAATTTTTCCCCTGTACAGCAAGAAAATATACAGCCACTAGTGAAAGATTGCTAATGAAGACATGTTCAGCCCAATGCAATTGTTAAAACTATAACTTCATGGTAATTTTTTACAAAGTACAAGCCATCACCTGGTGTTGCCACCTCTGCTGTGTGCTTGGTTTTGGGATGTTGTGGGATTTTGTGCCTGCTCTGTGGTCTACTGCAAATTTTCTATAGTTGGCTTATTTATCATGCTGAATTCACTTAGTGTTCCTGCAGACCAGTGGGCTTGGTTCTGAATGGTTCATTTTGAATGCATCTGGAGGCAGGAATGAGTTCTTATAAAAGAAATGTTAATTGCCATACTAAAAATACCAGTGTAACCATTTATGTTGAACCTTTTATTCTCTGCCTTCCTTCACCCAATTCGATTAATGAACTGATGAGATCTCAGCAAGATACAAGGGTGGCCTTTTATCCTTAAAATTTCCCTGATGGATTTACCTGAAAAAACCTAAAGTAATACTTGTCTTTTAGGGAGGTAATTGCTGTATATGCTTATATACATAGAGAACAAAATTATACAACTTTTAATGGATCATGAGCATCAAAGACTCAACATCAGTGCATCTATTATCTACAGAGCTAAGGCTTTATACTAAAAAGTTAAGGTCTAATGGTTGAATTACTTTTCTGGAAATCAGGAAACACGAATTTCCAGTCTTGAAATTCACATTGACAAAGGCCTGAAAACCCTAAATGTAACTTAGATCAGTCTAAACACATAAATCCAGGTTATTCTGATAGGAATCCTTGCAACAGGCATGTCTTAAGAACCTAGACCTCACAAAAAGATACTACTTTAGAAAAAATTTTCTTCAAAATTTCTTTGTGGCTGATTTCTATAGCACAGAAAGGTTTTGGTGATTTCCAGCCTCTACAGTATCCTGAGAGCCTAATGCCTGATGAGGAAGAAGTCAGGAATTAAGTGTACCAATGCTTAAGGCTCTTTATATATCAGTCCTTGAGGCGAGGATGATTAATCTTTCGAATGCACTTACTGATAGGAGTACTCCACCACATCCTATTCTAGTAAATGTTTAGGTGGTTGCAGAATCTCGTTAGGTCTAAATTCAGGATTTCTGAAATGTGGACAGTAGAGGTTTTTTCCTATTTTTTTTCCTTGCACTTATTTTATAATCTTTGAGGCAGGACTTTTGCAGAGCATGGATTTGACTTTTATGTCTGTAATGCAAGAGTGTTCCAGTTCTGATATGTAAAGTCTACCTTTGAAAAAACATTTGAATTTAAAATCTGACTTACATTGTTTCATCTCATTGTGGCTTTGGTATTTATTGCAATGACTGAGTGCTAAGTGGTAGCTTGAAGTTTCTGCATTATATTTGTAGTTGAGTTTGTGGTTAAAGGAACCTGAAAATATCATTAAGCTTAGCACACAGACTGTAAGTTATCATTCTTAAAAATAGTTATTGTACGCGGTGTGATTTCGAAGAATACGCCTTTTTAATGCCACTGCTTGAAAGGGGCACAGATGTAATTATAAGTGTGCATGTCTGTGGGTTGTTTATTCATCTATTTGTTTTGAAGTGGCTTTTTAATTATTGGGATTTTTATGGTTGGGATTTTTTTACTAGGCTGGAACTTAAATACAAAGAAGCACAACACTCAGTTACACACAAATATTCAGTGTGTCTTTTTACTTACTACATTTTTGTCTTTTAATAAAAAGTGTTTAAGTGGAAAAAAAAGGCATCTGCTATAAATTCTACTTATATATCAAGGCCTATAGAAGAAACATTCTGTGTAGAAGAGGTCTCTGCAGAAAACTGGAGTAGCCTGAGGTCAAAACTATCATTGTTAGATTTGACATGATTCATTGACATTTCAATGAGATAGATATGTAGAGCTATTATTCTGTCTTCGAGTTTACAGAGACTACAACAACTCATAAAAAATCTACACCAAAAGGAATAAAGTTGCCGATTACTTCCTTTCCCAGATTACCTTCAGGAATTGATAATGGTGATTTCAGGTCAGTTCAGAGCAACATGCCTTAGTTCATTTGGAGGAAATACTGAGTTCAAATCCTGAAAATACTTATTTTATTTTTAATAAGATTGTGTGTTTCTCTGTCTTACTTTCATTTCAGGTGATTTCAGTAAATTGAAAACATGAACATCTTAAACTAAACTATAATTCTACCCTTTACTCATAAAATCAAGGTTTAATTTTTCTTTAAAACAATGGATATGAGCACAATTTTGCTGGTGATTCACAGTTGCACCATGTTGAATGGAGTGATGGCCAAAGGCATTCTTCTGTAATTGCAGAAAATAATAGCAGGGGATACTACACTAAGGGAAGATTTTCCATAAAGTAATCTAAATGCCTGAAAAGCACGCCATTGACTTTCACTGGGACTGAAACGCCCATAGTCTGATTTTGAAAAATCCATGTAATATCTAGTTTTTGTAAGTTTGTCAAAATTATTAAATTTGGAGTAAAATGGTAAAACCAGTTAGTGGCTGTCAACATTTTGATTTGCTCTTTTGTGCATTACATCAGTAGTTTTTCATTTTTTTTATCTAGTCAGAAGGCACATACCTTTTGGGAGGACTAGTTATTTCTTCAGTGTTCACAGAATTAAACATCTTGAAGGGCTGTTTATTCTGGAGAGATCTCTGTATTTGAAAATTTGCCAGGGATACTTGGTGATCTCTTTTTGTACTCATTCTGAAAGCTCTCATATGCTATGTTCATTTCTTCTTTATAAGCAGACTTCATTTGTGCAAAAATCTCTTGCAAGTAAATTGGACACAATATTTTTTGCATTTTTTTACATTGTAAGATTTTGATACTCTCTTTAGTGTACTAACTTGGAAAAAATCTCTTTAAGAATAAATATGAAGCTTTTGCCTCCAAATAAATGCAATCTTTTTAATTTTGAGATACCTCTTTAATATATTTTATACAATATTTGCTAATTGATTAATTAAAACTGCTGAGACTGGATCACAGCTGTCTTTAGCTGAGGGGGTTGTTGTAGATGACTGCTTCACTGCACAAATTGTTTTTAAGGGAAGTGTTTTGTTAGGATTTATTTGTTGTTAGCTGTCATTTAAAGAAAGCAAAGAATGTTCTGTAACCTAACAAGCAAACTGAGACTTTTCATGGCTGGTTTTTTTGTTGCTTTGATTTTCCAGAGAATTTAATCAAGACACCAAGGAGGAGAATCCTACAATAGAAACAACTGAAACTTTTTTTCCAACTTACAGCTGGAACGTATTATTAGGCCTATGAAATATCCAACAGGTTGGCTTTTACCTCCACTGCCATCACAGAGACATGATGATCTCTGACTATTTTCCCTCTTAAAACAGATGTGAAGCCTGTGGCAATTACAAGTACCAGCATGTGGTAATCTAAACTGAACTTTAAACCAGTAAGAAGCCTGCAAGGATAAAGCACTCTAGTGACGTTACAAAATAGTTAGTAAGGAGACAAGAGTGAGAATTCAGAAGCTTAGCTGTGACATTTCTCTCTGGCCCCCAGCACACCAATTGCTGCTCTATAATGTCATCCTGCATTTAGCTTCTTTGTGATTAAGGAATTTTACATTTTTCATATTTATAGGCTGATATTGTAGAACAGATTTGAAGGCTATGGGTTATAGAAGGTCAGTTCAAATTATGCTGTAAGTAACTGGTTTCATCTGAAAAGTCACACCCTCAATTGCTAGGTAAGTCCCTAGGTTTTCTCTTTTTTTTTCCTACTTGTTGAAAAGAAAGTTGTAGTAATGGTCTGAAGTTTGGCACGACAAAAATAGAATTTATCTAAAACAATAATAATAAAAAATTCATTACTAAGAGTAATTAAATAAATGCTATATGCTATTTAGCAATTTAGCCCAATTTTCCTATTGTTAAGCGTAGATGTGCAGTCACGCCTGTAAATGCCAATTATACCCCTTTATCTCACTTTGTGCAGACTCAATGAAGTCAAGAGAATCTGCCTAGTAAATTAGCAGGGTTTAAGTAAACACCTTAATTGTAAGTAAATGTATCAGCTAACTTCTGTAATGCACTTTCATATATCACAATCAAATTAAAGTGTTTTCCAAATAAAGCTTAGCTGATATGAATACCTGCAATTACTTCAGTAGAAACACTATGATTCCCCAATGATTCTGTTCTAATATTTTAATTGCTGTGCCTATTCACACTGAAATATGTGCAGTATTTTTTATTATGAAAAAGTCTATGGTAAAAATAATTTTTGCATAATAACATTGATTGAAAGTGGGTTACTACTTAAATAATTCAACATCACTCTCCTATAATCTCATTTTCACTGTTCCAGAGGTGATAATGCAAAATACATGGTTCGATGTTTTCATAAACTTTTACACTAAGACTTTGTGGTGGTAAAAGGTGAATTAAAAAGTGAGAAGTGGAAGGAAGTTATCTCTTGTTAGAAGTTTGGTTTAATATCTTTCAACAAATTTTTGTGTCACAATTATATTATACAAAAACTGAAAGAACAGATATTTTGTCTTGGTTCCAGCCAGGGCAGGAATTTTTTTCAGTAGACTGAGGGAGCAGGGTTAGAACACAGACATTATTCTATACCACCTACATCATTGACAGGGGCAGGGAAAAGGAACTCACTTCCGTGGAGGACTGGTTCCTCCCAGTCCAAGAAAACATAGTGGAGGAAGCTGTCTGGTATTGTCTATTACCAAGAGTTTTTTCCCATGTGGATAGTTTCTTACTTTTTTTCCTGCTGCTGTTTGCTTTCTTATCTCACTGTGGTTTCCAGTAGACTGTTTTTATCTCAACCCCTCATTTTTGCCTTTTTTTCCTCCAGTTCTCAACTCCATCCCGCTGGAGTGAGAAGGGGGAGGATAAAAAGGGTGAGGGAGAGAAAGCATCCTGTGGTTTTGTAGTCTCAGTGGGGACACTGAATTGTGGAGAACTGTTACAAAACCATGATGATTTGCAAGTAAATCTCTTCTGTATATACTCATTTAAAGCATTACAGGTCTTTCATATGTGAACTCTATTCCATTCCCTGTTGATAGCTAATACTACAAAAACTGAATCTTTTTGGCATCAACAGAAACTTCAGTACTATTACCTCCATGATATTTGTTCAAACCTGGACTATACAACTGTGACTATTATTTCTGTATGAAAATATAGGCTAGGAAGGTGTCATGGATCACAGAGATCTGATGCCCTCAGTCTACTACTGTACAACAGATGTCTGATTTAGAAGATCTCACAGAGCATTCATTCCACTCTACATGGGACCATAATACCATATTAGAAGTCAATGTTTTCTTCCCAAAAATTCTGATGAGAGTAGCACTGTTCAATCATTAAAAACAAAAAAATAAAAACATAGTCTCTAACCTTGGGAAATGGACTGTACTTCTTATAATTGACTGAAAGTCTCTGTTAATTCAGGAAACACACTTTTTACATCTGCTGATGCTTGTCTTCCTTTTTGGTAGCTAAATAATAGAAAACATGCAGCTTTATGTTGTACTGCATGTTCTGGTGAAAACTTTTACTAGTTAATTTTGTTAATTTTAACAAAATCTCATAAATTTTAACAATTTAAACAATACTTAAATAGGTTTGAAAGAGCTCTGCACACTCTTCCAGGTTCTTTTCTTCAGCAGTTTTTAAAACATTTTCACTGTAAACTGACTTTATCTTCAAATAGCACACACCCCATCATATTAAAATTGTTATTCAGTTATAATATTTCCATTTAAAATTTGTTTCACAAGTACACAGTTCTTATTCAAAGAAGTTTCATTGGGCTGGTCTGTCAGCAGAATATGCACTGAATTCAGATGGGAGCTGTGTGTGAAGTGTTTGAAGGCAAGGCCTGGTGATAGATATTTCACCATAAAATTGGTATACTTGGAAGGATGCAAAATCATATTTTTTGTTGGTATCTTGGTTGAAAAAATCTTTGAGAGACATTCTGGAACAAATCAGTTTAGTGGGGGATTTCAGAGCTTTTGGGTTACATTTTACAACAAAAAAAAAGTCTTGAAGTTATCTATTTTTATCATTAAAATGCAGGAAGCAAGGTAGCATTCTAAACATCTTGCTGCTGTTATCAGTCCACTGTTCAAAGCAAAGGCAGTCAGCTGATAAAAGGTTGTTTGGCTTCCACCATCCTTTCAGATATCTTTTTAGTAGACTTTAGAGGTTTTCCAATGCCCATAACAATCTCTGTCATTTAGTAATCAAAATAAGCATTGTGTTTGAGCTTATTAGTATCATGGTGATTTCAGAATGATTAAATACTGTATAATTCTCAGTAGACAGAACAGATTTTCACGCTTATATTTGGCTGTTCCTTAGGCTTGCAATGAAGTGCTAGGCCTAACCACATTTTCTTATGCCTCTTCAATATGTAGCCTAAATAATTACTATTTAAAAATTTATGACTAGGTACACCTCTTATCCCACCTTTCATTGGGCTGTCACATTTTAGGTTGTTATCAACTGAAATGGCTTCTGAAAGAGACAGATCGTCCTCTTCCCCGTCCTGCACAGCTGGATGCTTCTCACCCACAGGCATGTTAACATGACCACGTGGTGAGCAGGATCAGGCAACTAACACAAGTCAAACCTGGCATATTTGGAGGATTTCTTTTAGCAGTAGTTAATTTTCAGATTCAGCTCCCTTCCTGGCTGCATGAGCTCTGTGAGGGAAAAAAAAAAATAAATGGGAAGGCTACAGACATGTCACAGGCAAGATGGCAATTTTTAGTAGCAGTGCAAGATGATTGAAATGCTTGTGATATTAGTATCAGCACAAAGGGCCTGTATTAATATCACTTTCTTCCCTCTTGCATTTTACTGAATAGACAGTTAAATCAATTTATGTTGAGACACAGTGAGTTGCAAAATCAACAAAAAGGTAGAATACACAGCTGAAAGCGGAGAGGAAGGGTCAGTGTGAGACCACAGTGTTTTAGATACTTCTTCTTTCATTGGAGCAAGCCAAGAGCTCAGATGTGTCTTGCACCTTTCTTACTTTGAGTCTTAGAGGAAAGATAAAAACTGATGCTAATTAAAAAATGAAAAATGAACTTGGTGTCACATACACAACTGAACTGTAGACTTCATCCTGTATAAAGGATGTATAAAATACATCCTGTATAAAAAAAAAAATCCTGTATAAAAAATAGCAATAAACCTTGAAGCTACTCAATAGAGAACAAAACTGTCCCATCTAAACTCAGTTTTAAAAGTTCAGTAATCGTAACAGATATAATTAGTGCAAGTATCTATAAAAAGCAGATAACAATCCCTGAAAGAGCTATCTTAAAACTTCTGTATTTTCATTCCATAGAAAGGCCAATGCCTTTATTTCAACCAAAAGTGACTGATGATTTTGTACCTGTAAGTGTTACATTGAAATATTGTCTTTTTATATGACTTTTGGCTACATGTATTTACAGGACTAGATGCAAACAAACAAAAAATACTTCTCTTAATGCTGTTTAGGTTCCAGTGCAGATGTTTTGTCAACTTTGTAAAGAATAAAGGAAGTGATTTATCAGTTCCTTGCTATCTACAGCTTCAGCAATTTTGACAAGATGAATTTTTACATACTTTGTCTGTAAAGACTTCTACTGAATTCATACGTGCAGGTTATATAGAGGATCTTGGTGAAGAGAAACTTCTTGAGGATGTATTTTCTCTGAGAAATGGATGATAAATTCTAATTACATAAAGCAGAGTAGATGGGAATATGGAGACTCTGTGATCATAATCACCATCCAAATCGTGGGGTTTTGCATATTTGCGATTAAAACTGGTCAGGTTTTAGTGCGAAAAATACAATAATTCAGTTTCGAAAATGTCATGTCAAAAATAAGTCCCACATCTCAGGGACTTTGTGAGGTCAGACTTAGCTGAAGTTCAGGCTTATCCACCAGCCTTTTCTGTGGATTTTCAGGTTAAGTGGTCAAAGGTTTGAGGATAATTACCTAAGTTGGATAATTTTCTGCTTTACTTTTTGACATGCAGCTCAAGTAATTCACCCTAAAATTAATTTAATGTTCTTCCCTTGCTTCAGTCTGGACCAGTTCTTTAATTACTACATTGAGAACAGAGGAGGATTTTACTTAACAGTGCCTTGGTGGGGAGCAAGTACTGAGGTCCACAGAGGTCCAAGGCACTGGTTTCTGCAGGGTGAAGTCTAATCCTTCCCCAGGCTTCATGACTATTTCCTGGCATCTGGAAAGCTTAGCCCTGGCAGCCAATGTCCAAGCTATTCCAATTCAAATCTATAGAAATTTAGGAGTGCTGGAAAAAAAAACTCCCTGAAAATTGCTATCTGGTACAGCTAAGTAGATATGGTATATCCACTTTTGTCATGCCTTTGCCTGTAAAATCATTGCCAAAGCCCTATCAAAGCCTGTAAACAACTGGATATAAACGAAGTTTCACAGAACATCCAGAGGCAAGACAGAGGCAGATACTATTGCCACATTTTGGCAGTCAGGCTGATGTATCATGTCTGCAGCAAGTAGGCAGACTGTACCTTCTTTCCTCTTCCCTTCACTTATTTTTTCCCCAGTTAGACTGGCTGACCCTGCAAGTCAAAACCAGATTAATTAGTGCCTTCATTTTAAGATGCACTATCCTTTCAGAATGGTTTATTGTGAATCAGTTTGCATTTGGACTACATGCTGTGCTGTCTTTTCTTTTCTTTTCTGGAAAAATAGTGTGGCTCATCTCTTTCCCTCCCTACAATTATACTTCTCTGCATGGATGGGCAGTCTTCTGGGAAGGTGTAAGCCCCTAGGGCTCAACATTCATATATTTCATGGGACATTAATTTGTTTCCCTTCCTGAGTACTAGGGAGATGGCAGCGGTTTCCCCAGTCTTTATTAGGGTGAACTAGGTATTTTGAACTTGTGTACATGGTGTAGCTCTTCAGACTTCTCTCAGAAATAAGGCAAGGTGTGATAAACCATGGTAACCCTCATGGTCTCAGGGATGCAGGTTTCTAAACTGTCCCTAGAAGTCCTTCAGCATGGAGGTATATATCCATCTTTAGCTTCACAGAGTTCAGTAGTGGCTGAAAATTGCAAGTATCCAGACAATGATACATGGCTCAAAATAGCAGGAGGGTGCACACAGAGAAAGATGGATTTTGAGGGAGATGATGAAAGCAGATGAATGTCTGTTAGAAGACCTAAATGCTGAAGGAAACCAGATATCTTAGATCTGGTTGCAGATTGTCTGGGTAAGTACCCTAATGAGAGTTGAGGAGTTCAGCTTGGACAAAGCTGTCTGATGCTGTGGAAGTGGTGCATGCAAACCATGAAGAAAAATGTTTTTAGACTTTGATTAACACTAGGTTCATACTGGATTAGGAAACTAACATCTGACGGTTTGCAACAGCGGGGAGCATTTCCTTGCTAGTCAGGTGTTCTTGGAATGTTCAAGAACATGTATTGGCTCCTAGGGAAGGACCTTGAATGCTGCTATTCCTCATTTAGAGCCCTGAAGTTGATGCTCTTCTCAGAATAGTAGCACAAGATAAGATCCTACATGTAGGTACAGATGTCCCTTGTGCCAAATCTCCTGTCAAGAATAGAGGGCATTTCTGACTGAAAAGTTAGTACTCTGCTGTGCAGAAGGGAAGCTGTCTGTCTCTTTGAGTAGGCTTGGGATATATCTGTCATGGGATAAGGAGATGGATGTGTGGTAGAACACTGGATGTGGGATGTTAGACATCAAGCTCTAGCACATTTTGGGAAGATAATACTGCGGATGAATAATGAATCATGTCATTAGATGAAGCTCAGATGTGATTTTAAAAGACAAAAGAGAAGCTAAGTATTTCAAAAGTAAAAGTAGGGCTTTACATAAGTCTTGGTTGTGACCTCACATTATCTAATATTTGTTCTGGTTGCCATGGTCATTTTCCATTTAGGTGGCCCAGAGTAGTTTTTCTGCAGGAGGCTCTGATTGCACATCAGCAGGAAAGAGTGTAACTTTTCCTTTTCTCAGTATCACAGAGGGAAGAAAAAAAAGTGAAAAATTCAGATTTGCCTCTGTAAACTCATATTGTTTTATCGGAATGGGACCTATTAGTGTCAGGCACATACTATTTATTTTGGAGAATATAGTTTTAAAAACCTTGTTGTGATATGGAGAACAAACTGTATCAATAGCAAGAAGTTACTTGCTTCAAGCATAAATCATTTTAAGATCATTATTTTTTCTTTACAAACATTTTTAGCTCTGTTTTGTTGCTTTGAAATGATTACACAGTGTGTTATTTTTAATCAGATCTGCAGTTTCATTTTACTTTGTGTTGAGAGGATGCAATCAAATATACAATAGACACTGTCACATTCACATTAATGATGATCCAGCAAATTGAGGCATTTTACTCTGTAGTTCTGTTGTATGTTCTGTGTAGTTCTGTGTAAGCAGTGAAGTCTTATTTGAATTGATAATAATTTCAAAGCTTACTTCAGGATTTATGTGTTTGCCAGTAATCTTGACTTGAATTGATAATCAATGGTTAAAACAAATATCCTCAGCACTAAGATTATTTAAAGCTACTTCTCTATCTCTATTAATTTTATGTACAGTGAACTGATGAGAAAGGTGTGCACAGATCATCAGAAAAAACAATTTTTATGAGAATAAGTAAGAGGAAGTGAGAGAGGTGAACATGAATTTAATTTACTGAATAAAAATCTTGGGAGAAAATCTGTTCCTCTGCAGTTATGGTAATGTGAATGGGAGTTATTTACATATATTAAGAGGCCTGTTTTCCCCAGAGATCATACACCTTGTATCAGTTTCTGCTTAAATAGGCATCTTAGAGTAGTTCTTTCTCCTTATTCAGATGTGGGAAGGCAGAGAGGAAAATTAATTTCAGATGGCTTTAAGCAAATGTTAGAAAGGTTAACATTCACAGACTTCTAAATATCTTTTGGGCAGCTGACATTTTCAAATACTAAGCTTTTTCCTTTTGCTGAATTACAGTGCTGGGCAGAAAGCAATGGATGTGTGAAATGAAATATGCCATTCAAATACTGAAAAGAAGGGAAAAATGGCTTGTAACTATTACAGAGAATAAAAGGTAAAATTGAAAGCCTCTACTACAAGCTGAGTGTTCTGTTTGAGGCATTTCACATGGACTTGATATATTTTATGTATGAGAAATGCTTGGAAACTTTTTTCTCTCACTAAAATACCTGCAAAAGTAATTTATTTCCAGATAAAGAAATTGGCTATTCAAATGAGAGAAAGATGTGATTTAAAATTCCACAAAACCACATTGCAAGATGAACTTGAACAGCAGGCATCGTTACTAACTCGACTAACATGTCTGAGTACCACTTTGGATTCAAGAGGGAGCCAATCTGTTAATTTTTTTGCTTTTAAAACTGAATTGCCTGTAGTGTGCATCCCTACACTATGGAAACTGAGTATGCATTACCAACATGCATTCATGTATGTAAAGTACATAAATATTGTTCCATACAACACGTGGCTGGAATAAATAATAAAAAGTATATCTTTTTAACTGCAGTACAGATACTTGCCCAGCATTGATGTAGTTTAACACAACATTATAAACACTTTCCCAGAAGCACTGCAGCAAAATATTTTGAATAAATCAATTTTTACCATGAGTCCACTTACCTTCGCAGCACGGAATAGATTTTGCCTAGAGAAACATGACTATCCAAATGTTGTTTTCTCCAATAAGATGGATTTGATAATCAGATGTGAACATGTTTTCAGGCTCCTAAGGAACTAAAGCATGTGCAATGCTGGCATGTTTGATGTTGGTATTCTGGAGGCTGAAAATTTCAAGCAGCCTGTGCTAAAAGGTGCTGACCCTACTGCTTGAGTAGTATTTTACTTGCTGTAAACCTCACAGTTTACCAATGGTCCTGATAACTTCTGTGCATTTTACCCTTCTTCACCCACATTTAGCAAAGGAATAGATATCACCCAGCAGTGGGATCATTGCAGTAATTTTGACTTAACTTACACATGTACCAAAAAGGGAGAAAAGGAGCTAGTACTACTAGAGGGATATGCTGCTAGGGGAAACTGAGGGGAATTTAGGGAGAATTTAGTGAGGAAAGTCTGCTAGATTATGGCAAGCAGGAGATAAGGATGTTGGGAAAATCTGTCATTACTGTTGAATTGGGAACTGCCAGAGAAGAACTGAAGAATTCTGTGGGGTTGTTTTAATGATAGCATGGAGGTGAAATCTTGTTTTATTTCAATGAAAATAGGCAGAGGAAACATGGGAGGGTGGACATGTGTCTATGACAGACCTGGTTGAGCCATCATTTTATGATTAGTGGGACAATTCAGAAATCTTTAATTAATAAGATAGTTATAATAACAACAGTAGTGATATCCTGGAATCATAGAGTGACTTGGGTTGGAAGGGACATTAAAGATCATCTAGCTCAACCCCACTGCTATGGGCAGGGACACCTTCCACTAGACCAGGTTTCTCAATATTGAAAGCAGTAAACAAAATAAATGAGAATTTCTCTCTACATTCATGAATTGGGCTGTAATTATAGATGTCAAATCTAACACACAAGCATTTCATTAGGACCATAACATAAACTCAGCTTGGCAGTTTATTTCAGGAATAATTAAGCCTCTTTTTAAACACCACTTCATATAAACACAGCCTTTGCAGCAGGTACACGTAGCAAGTGCACATGCCAAGTATCTTTCTCAGCCATAATTACTAGGCTGCCAAAGTGGCCTTTTCATGTGTTTGCTCACCTTGTTCATTAAATTCTTTGCTGAGCAGTAAAAGCATTTCTAACAGGAGACTGAGGAGTGCCATACACATAGGATGTGGTATCACAGTCGCAGCCTAAGAGTGGGTGGGTTCTTTGGTTACTTATCCAAAAGAATGGTTCTGATTCCAGGTGATGGAATCCTTTAACTCTGGAAAAAATATGGTATTTCACACTAACGTTTTTCTCTGCACGTTTTCTCTATGAGCTGCACCTTCTGCCAAAGGATATCTTCATGTTCAGCATCAAAGACACCTCATTATTAATGTGAGCAGTGTAGAGGGCCTTTTTACCCAAGCTGGCATTGATTCTGCTGGAAGGCATAGAGATAGTTTTTGAATTTGGCTCTGTATGTCTTTTCCAGAGCTCCATTCATATTAAAATCAGATGAACACGCTGAGAAGAATTTTGTTTTCTATAAATTCACAAATGCTTCCAATTTTTTCTATAGGAACCTGTTTAAACTGTTAGGATTATGAGACCAGACAGAACTTCTTTCCTTCCTTCTCATATGTATCAAAACGAAATATGAATCATGATGCCTATAGATCTGAGTAAAATACAATTTATAGTTATCAAGGCTTAAACTTAATTAATATATTCCTTCTTTTTATGGTTAATTGTGATTCACTGTTTGTGTGTAGACTTCTTAGAGATTAAAAAATCCAGGTTTTGGCTGTGATTTGACAGTATGTCAGCTAGTATTTTTACTTCGCACTCTCTTTTAAACAGTGCTAACTGAAAGGACAAGATAAATACATATTTTAAAAAAAGAATTTCACATACAAGGTGAAGAATACTGTCTGTATAAAACCTGAGAAATACTTTAAACACCATATCTTCTAAGTTATCGAAGTACATAACTCAGAGCAATAGATTTAAACATACACTTAAATATTTTGTTGAATTATGCTCTAAATATAACTGAACATATGTCTAGTTCTTGAGAGCAGGAGCATTAAAGAGTGACAGCAGACTAGACTTAGAAATTGCATGCTGTCAGAACAGCATAGCTCAACAAAAACAATATACAAGTAGCACCAAAGCAGGGTTGTGTGACAAAAGCCTCTGTGGATGTTGTTGGGGACTGGAAAGGTGAAGTCAGTCAAAATAATGTGGTCATATGGCAAATACAAACCTACTGGAGCTGAAATATTTAATAATAAAATGTCCAAGATGGAAGTTATTATCAGTAATCTACACTTCAATGAAAAATAACCAAGGTTAATTTTCAACATCAAAACTTCTCATTTTGTACTGCAATAAAAACAAATCCTTTCATGAGATTCCCCTGTTTACCTTCCTGTTTGTGCTCTGCTCATCTCAGAGAAGTCTGGAACCTCAGTCCACATTCTACCTAAACACTGTAGTTACCAGCTCATTAACTACCACAGGGTTTAATTTTTAAGTTCCCCAGTGAAATCTGAATAACTTCATTCTTTTAATTATTTTAGTAGTGATTTTGTCCCAGTAGCTAAGGTTTTTTTATGAGTTTGGCATTTAGTCTTACATACGGTTTATAAAATCCAAGGATATGAAAGTGCTTCTGCGGGGGAGCTCTTAAGTTTGAGCTTAGCTTGCAGCTTGAGGGCAAGGAATGGTCAACTTTTGGGAAAGATGGGACAGGAAAAGCTTACCAATACGATTGCCTGGCAAGAGATACTGAAAATATAAAACCCATGAGTGAAGTAGAAATGAAAGCTAGCTTTGAGATGTAGGCATGGCAGGCAGGAAGACGGTGATTAACTGGAAGATGAGATTGAATGATAGCAAACAAAGGGACACCAAAAGACCCGAGAGTGTAGCCCCCACCTAAGTATCCAGGAAAAGGTAGATAAGAGAGTAGCCTTTAGAGTTTAGAATACAGAGTGATATGGTAATATAGTAGTTCTCATAGGCTGCATGCAAAGTCTGTAGGTTTTTGTATCTCACACCGGTTGGTCACTGCAAATTAGAATATTCAACACAAAAGGAGATAAAATGTATTGTAATAAGGTCCTTGCTCTCTTACCTCTCTTACCTCCCTTACCCCTGCCTCCTATCTTACCTCTCTTACTCTCTTTTCCTGCCTCTCTCTTTGGGGCTTCCCTTAGCCGAGGCTGGTGGCTGAAGGCAGGCCCTTTTTACCCATGACCCTTGCAGTAAAACCATGTGTTCTCAGAGTGTCTTAGGTTTGCAGAGTTCCTTCTCCCTGCCTTCCACTGATCCGCCTACAGTCAACTTTTTCTTCCACTCCAAAAGTTGCGTATTTTTATTTGTTTAAATTTTCCCGTCCCTTTTCCTTTTGCAGATCTATTTGTTTGCTTGGATTTCCTAACTGCAGGGATCTTACTGCCTCAAAGTCCCCTATATTCAGTTACATCTGTACTTTGTCAGACCTATTCTACTCATCTGTATTACTTGAAAATAATGACATGAGGCTGGACTTTGCCGTAGTTATTTCTAAAATTCTTTCTGAGATCAGTGAGAATTGATGTGAAATAAGCAGTGCTAGAGGGAAAAGAACTTTAGCTCTGCTTTAACTATGCTGAGATTATGGAAATTGGATACATGATCTCTTATGTTGAAAGGAATGCACTGTCACTGCATATATGAGATCAGTTAGTAATTGTAAAGTATATCCTGCATAGTTTTAGTACCAGATTTACTCGTTTTTGCACTTTGGGTTCAGCGTATTTTTGTCTTGTGCAGCCTTTCATAAGGCTTTTTTCCTGTGCCATAACCACTAAATGTACTTATAGCACAGCAGGATACTATCAATTTTAAAATCTTTCCCTGCATTTTACTGCTACCTTTGCCAATGGTACTGCAAAAATGCTGAAATTTTATGAGACTAAGGGAACAAGAGTTCTCTTTGGGATAAGTTTTTATTTCTTGAAATATATTATGTATTAAATTAACAAAGTCTTGTCTGACAAGAAGTCTCTGTATGAGATTGGTAAGGAATTGGCATACAGTGAATGTACTATTTTATTTAATTTTGAGCTCTAGAGCAGTATTAAAACAAATTTCATTTTTAATTGACTTAGCATCTGATGCAAGATTTCTTCTTGTCATGTTTTACTACATTTTTGTCTTTAAAATTCTATATTTCTGTTGAGTTATTATAGCAAGTTTATACTGTCTAAGCCCTTTCTCGTTTCTGCCATGTCTATTTCTGTCTAGAGTATTGCATTTGTATATCTGTAGCACTTAGGGCACTTGAGACACTAGGAACCAACATGACCTTTAAAATTTTATTTTTGTTGAAAAGAGTGCAATACACAAAACCAGAAACCATTATTTTAGAAACAGCAATGACTTCAAATTTATTTCTTTAAAGAATATCCAAGATCCACATGGCTTCACAAGGGGAGTCCTGCTTTTCAAACCAGATTTCCTCCTATGGAGGAAACCTCCTAACCCATGTACCTGACCTAGGAAAGCCAGTAGATCTAAAATTTTGGATTTCAGCAAAGTTTTGAGACTGTCTCTCACAGTATCCTTATGGACAAAATATCCAGCACCCAGCTGAATAAGGGTGTTACACAATGGGTGAGCAACTGGCTCACAGGTTGGGCACAAAGGGTTGAAGGGAATGGAGTGACATCAGGCTGGCATCCAGTCACTGATGGGGTTCCACCGGGCTCCATCCTCAGCCCAGTTCTCTTTGACACCTTCATAAGTGACTTGGATGTGGGACTTGAAGAGATACTAAGTAAGTTTGCCAGTAAGACTAAACTAGGAGGAGCTGTCGACTGCCTCAAGGGTAGAGAGGACCTGCAGAAAGACCTCAACAAATAAGAGAGCTGAGCGATCACCAACCACATGAACTTTAACAAGGGCAAGTGTTGGATTCTGCACCTGGAATGGGGCAACCCAGGTTGTGTGTATAGACCAGGAAACCAGAGGTCAGAGAGCAGCACTGTGGAAAAGGACCTGGAGTCATGGTTAATGGCAAGACAAATGTGAGTAAGCAGTTCTCTGGCAGCCAGGAGGGACGATTGTGTCCTGGGATGTATCTGGCACAGCATCATCAGCTGGGCAAGGGAGGGGATTATCCTGCTCTGCTCTGCACTGGAGCAGCCTCACCTTGAGTGCTGGGGGCAGTTTTGGGTGCCACAATATAAAAATGACAGTAAGCTACTAGAGAGTATCCAAAGGAGGGCCATGAGGATGGCAAAGGCATTGAAGGGAAGCCCTGTGAGGATTGGATGAGGTCACTTGGTCTGTTCGGCCTGAAGGAGGCTGAAGAGAGATCTCATTGCAGTCTCCAACTTCCTTGTAAGGGAAGAGGAGGGACAGGTACCAGCTACTTCACTCTCGTGACCACTGAAAGGATTCAATGAAATGGTGTCAGTCCGAGTCAGAGGAGGTTTAGGTTGGATATCAGGAAAAGGCTTTTGACCCAAAGGTTGGGCACTGGAACAGGCTCCCCAGGGCAGTGGTCACAGCACCAGCCTGACAGAGTTCAAAAAGCATTTGGACAATGCTCTCAGGCACAGGGTGTGACTCTTGAGGTATCCTGTGCAGGGCTAGGATTAGCCTTGATGATCCTGATGGATCCCTTCCAAATCAGCATATTCTATGATTCTATGACTATGTGGTTATATGATAATTTTTTTCCATTATAATTTGTACTTTTTACACTTTTTTTGTCATTAAAAATTGTTCTCATGCTTGTAGTTTGGTTGCGAATGTCACTGATTACTGGGCTAAAATATTAGGATCAAAATGTAATATGTAGTGTGAGGATGACTGGAATGTCTTGGTGTCTCAGAAACTCTAAACTGAAACAGAATATATATGCCCAGAATGCTCTGTGTGTGAGAGAGGAAAAAAACCAAAAGGTATTAATTGCCTGAGTGGGAATGTTAAACTTTTTGCTTTAGAACACATATTGTTAGGTGGCTATACTAGCTCCCATTCAAATCAATAAATACTATTCAAGGTAATTTGTATTCTGATCTAATTTCTGCTTAAGGATAGGCTAGAAACCCTCCTTATTCTGGTTGTGATATAATATGGTGACTTGATTTTACAACTGGCAGATCCATGATTTTTCAAGTTATAACAGAAATATATTGTTATGCATTCAAATGTAATTGGAAGCTCTGTTTCAACTCTCAGCAAAGAAATTGCCTTAAAGCTATAGGGAAATATCTCATATGATCACATAATTTGTATGACTATCCCTTATAGAAAAACATTTGTATGACTATCCCTATAGAAAAACATTCTTGATTCTGTAAGCACTTCTGGGTTTTAGTTTAGAGTTCAAAGTTCAGAATGGACAGATTTCTTTGTTTTGGTTTACACAACTGCAAGCAGTCTCTTTAGTAGTTCACCTACACAGTGTCATGATTTTAATTTTTTCAGTGAGCTTGTCCAAGTGTTTGACACCAGGCTTACGTGTTTAGTGATTATGTGTGACAGCAATGCACTCATTTTCCTTTGGTTATTTGAGCACTGCTGAGCTGAGTTTCTGCCTTTATTGGTTTCCAGTAGGTGGCATCAACGCTTAATGAAGCTCTGTGAACCTTTTCTAGTCGGAGTGGTTTTGTATTTCATTCAAGACAAAATGTTTTTTTCAGTACCAACCGGTATTACTGATTTTAAAAAATTAAAATATGGTACTTGAATTGTGGCTTCTTGACATAATTTTTATTTACCTTCCTCCTAGATTCCAGAAGTTTTTTGAATAAAAAAATTCTTTGAGAAAACCTTGTAATCGATCTGGATTTTTAAAACGAGATCTGCCCATTCTGAAATAATTGTCCTTTTTTCACTTCACCATTTCTAGATGTTTCACAGTTATTAAACACTAAATTAAATGGCAAAATTAAAGCAAACAATGGAGCTGAACATTTGTAATTTCAAATTCAAAATTAGAGGTATGGAAGGAATAAACTACACTAGTTCATTAGATTGGCTAAAAATTTTGATTATTTCTTATTTTGTCCAGATAAACTTTTAAGCAATAATATAGTTACAGTTGTAACCCACTACCATCACAGGCATGCTACTGGTGTATAGTGCACACATGTTCTCTGGACACTTCCACTTCCTTCCCCTAACATCTGTGATGTTATGTTGCTGATTCCACAGCTGATTAGTTAATCAAATATAGCTAAGTTTTCCCTTCTTTTTTGAAATGTATATTAGTCATTGAGTCACAAAGATGGATTTAGAAATGGTAGATGCCAGTCCTTCTGTGAAATTTGTCTGGAATTCACCAATGTTTTTAGAAAACTTTAGGGTTTTTTAGCGTGCAATGAAACAACGCAATCTCATTTTTTTTCTTCCAGGACAAAAAAAAAAAATAAAATCAAGCTCTCCAGTCCTTAGGAAAAATTGACATATCTAAATATATTTCACTGAAAGAACACTTGCAAATTATTAGTTTCAGTATTCTGTAATGAACAGATCCTGATTCTCAGGAACAGTATCCTGATTAGATTATGAAATGACAAAATTCTAGGAAATTACAAAAACATACAGCACCATTGATTTATAAATCTTTTATAAAAGCTAATGCTTCAGACACCCTACAAACTTCCTAGTGCGCGTAAACCTTGAAATGTTATTACAAGGAACAGATCCATATGATTCCACTGCCTGTGTGCACAAGCTCACCTTAGTTGCAGGCTATATCCCTTAGATAATAGAGATAGCAGTGATTAACAATTGCCTCTGTAGAGTTCTTAAACCTAAATCTCTGACACTTAGCAATCTCAGAGTAGTAACTGACTGTCTGGAGGTGCTGACTTCTGGCTGTGGGATTACATACCTTCCCAGACATGATTACAGCTATCAGTAACACAGTTGTGACAGGAAGTTAAATGGATGGATAGGGTATTGGTTTGAAGGAGTGGTAGGAAAAGGTAGTGACATGGTGTTATACTCCTAGATGGGGACTGTAAAATGGAGGCTTGTTTAGGGTTGTAGTGCAGTTAGTGCAGGGCATGAAGGCTATGGCTTCCTTATGTGTGGGAAAAGGAACTGATCTGGGACCCACGTGCTCTGACTTTCCCGGTACCATGACTTGTGAGCACCAGTGTTACATAGGAAGACTGTAGTGTTTACTGTAGGCTCATACAGAAAAACTTGGAAACATGTGATTTATTTAATTATTTATTTATTCTAGCAAGCCTTGTTTTTATAGCTTTTCTGATTACTTCACGATTTGGCATCTGAAATTTTTGACATGCTGATATTTAATCCATGCAGTTTTCAGTTTTGCTAACAAAGCAGAATAAGCCAAATGATTGAAAAAACTGCTGGTTACTTTATAAATGCCATTCTGAGCCCAACTGTTTCAACCGTTACTCATGAAATAAGAGGAATTTCTCAAAAACTGTGGTAATAATAGCCTTATCTATTTCCTGTCCTGAATCCAGACTAATGGCACAAACATGTCATAGGGAGTTAAGAAAAGAAAAACACTTCAAACTCCTACATGCATATTCCCATATACAGAGTGCTGTGAAGCTACTTTGTACCTTATGAGCACTTAGGAGATAAACTAATGATAAATAATGAAAATCCATCCTCAAGTACATGCAAAATCTTGAGTGTAATTAGAAATAGGAGGGACACTGGTCAGAGACAAGGTAAAATAAGGATATAAAATAAGGATGTAAAAAGGAAAAAGAAAATGAACACCAGATATTGAACTACAGATGTAATGCAGTAGCTACTGAAGAGACACAGTAATTCTATCTAGTGCTCTTATGTGACAGTGATTCCATCTGAAAATCAGTCAAATGGGGAAATGCAAAATGAATATGGTAATGCAGAGATTGATTACGTTGTTCAGAGCAAAAATAGGTGAGAGAACCTCAGTGAATAATCTGCTGGGTTTTTCTCCTCCCTTTCCTCCAGCTGGAATGGAGTTTGATTTTCATTTTGTATTATGTATTTTATTTTTAATTTTAATTTTTGTTCTAGGGAAGCAGTAAGAAACCTTTTTTCATTCAGAAGCTGTGATCCTGCTGGGGAAAGGTTCCAAAGCTCAGCTTCTTCATATCTGTATGGTGTTAGTCTTCTGGTAGTACAGCAGACTAAATCATTTAAAATTCACAGGAGTGCTATCTGTTGCACAAGGCAGTTTTATACTTAAAGTGAATTAACAGACCAGATCTGTTCCTCCATGTCTTTGAAGGTACTAGTAGTAAAATAAAAATAGTTTAGAAAGAAAGAGATACTTTGTTTGATACAGGAAACGTTATGCAACTGGATAACGGATCATTTTAGATTTCTTAAGAATTAAGAATTAGTGATCTTCTAAATAGTGATTAATATGATTATATGAACCTTTCTATTGACCTATACTTCAGAGCGTTGAAGAGCCCCAAGGGACAAGTAGAATCAGAGACATATTGTAAGAAGTTGAGCTTTTAAATCATAGGGATTATTTGAAGCTTAAAATAAAATGTGATACATGGAAATAAAATCCTGATGTATGGTTGCCTGGCAGATTTCTGAACTAAATCTACATATCAGGAAGATTAAATGTGGAATCTGCTAATAAAATATGGAAACTATTCTCTACTAAAATTGACTATATATGCAGTTTCAAGCAGGATATCTGGAAGAAGTGTGTATGTTGTTAAAATAAATACATGTTCAATGGCATGTGGAAGGCTGTAAGCACAAGTGTGCTCCACTGGAAACCAAGTCTGAGTGTACTGTTACTGTGCACAAACAGCAGCAGCATCACCTGCATTGATTCAAAATCCTACGTCTAAAAGCAGAATAAAATTAAGAAAATGACTGTGTTTATATGCTGTAAAAAGGTTTTCCTTCATCTGTAGGGTGATGTCAGCATCACATATCATCCCTTTTCATCCCCAAGGATAGAGGCAGTATGGCTGGTGTTAATGCTTGAGTCCAGTAAATCAGAAGTGTTCCCACATTAAATAGTGTTAATATACCCTAAAAGTCTGCAGACTGTGCTGAGTAGATAAGATAACATAAATAAAACAGTTTTGTTCCCTTCAGCTTGTTTATCTGATAAAGTATAGGTCAAAATTCTCTAAGTTATTAAAAAATAAAGATCTACAATGTCCAACTGCTGAGAAAGTACATCATGCCATTTCTTAAAGACAAGCACGTATATGCAATGGAGAAAGTCTACCCGCTTTGCATATAAATGAGCATCTGAAACACAGGGTTGGAACACCTTCTTAAGTAGCTGTCATTTAATAATCATAACTTTGTCAGTGCTTTCTATCACTGCTTATTCTTGTCGCTCCAGCAGTTTCAAGACGAGGACATGCCTCAGAGCATTTTCAAATGCTTAATATTTCCATTTCACAGAGTTTACTTCTCTGTTCTTTGATGTCAGAAGTGTGTGCTTTCCATCAGTAGTGAAGGGATGAGTGACAGACCTTCAGCTTTCCTCCATCCCCCTGAGAAGCTCCTCAGCAATCTGTCCAAAATGGTACCACCAGGTGCCCTGGTCCCTGGAGCCAGCCAGGGCTCCTCCTCAGCAACTGCCCAAGCAGGGAATCTGACAAGATGGCTCAGGCCCCACTTTCCATGTGTCACTTCTTCATTGTCTGGTCAGCAGCATTGCAAGGTGGTGTGTCCATGTCTCTCTGTTGCCCTCTAGCTGCTCCACCACTGGGTAGATCCCCATTGTGGAAATTTGCCTGCTTGATTTGAGACAGAGTGACTGATATTTCTAAACCTCAGAGGTGAAGTATCAATTCTTCATGCCTGATATGGTTTTCACAAGATAATTCCTCTCTGAATAACTTCCATCTGTTGCTTTCTTTGCCTCCAGCTTCTGTTTGCTATTTGGTTCCCTTTTTGGGAAGCATCAGGTGATGGGTTGCCATATTTGCATCTTTTATGTTCATCTCTGGTCTCAACTTTTTACTTACTCCACTGATCTCAGGTTGTAGGTGAGGAGCCAACAAAAAATATTTTTATTTGCAGTTGCTGCTATCTTTTTTTTTTCAGATTAAAAATTGTAAAAACTCGAAGCCCATTACAGGTCAGAATGCAAACCAGACCTGATGTAGATAATATTTGTCATGATTACAGAACTCAATTTTCATATGAATGGATCTACCTCAAATTTTTTTGCATACCTTGTATCAGCTCATTTAACACTTTACATAGTGTTATATTTCTAAAGGACAGAATACTCTCCCAAATGTAATGGAAGCTCTGAGCAAAGACACTCTGTTAGTTTTCTTCTTTCACTATTTGTGTGAGACAGTTTGGATTTAAAAGCTGCTGCCATTCTGTTCTGGCAGATGCCAATGAGGGCTTTTGGTAAATCAGCTTTGCAAATGAGTTTGTTCTTCAACTTTCCAGGAGGGGACTTCTGTGGCTGCAACATCCTTTTCCTGCTTAGGTGACTGTTGGCATTAATCCAGCGTGTTTACCTTGTTGCCAGCAAGATGCTCATTCATGTGTTGTTCTTTAATATTTGAATGGATAAAGTGGTGTGTATTCTCTAAGTTACAGTTCCTGATTCTGTGTTTCCTATATTCATCTCATAAATTGTTATGTGGCATTATGCAATGAAAGAGAAAGAATTTAACTCTATGCTAATCATATGAAGTTTAAATGCTCACAGTTTTGGATTTAGTTAATATTTTAAAGCATGACTGTATTCCATGAAAGTTGATTTTGATAGAGTTTTATATGGCACTTTGTGATGGTCCAAAAACTGATGCCAGAATAATTTTCCTTTCAATTTGAATACTGAAATACAAAATTTGAGAAAGATCACCTCTTTTTTTTTAATATCATAACCTTTTTCACTTTTCAGAGTTTACATGTTCCATAGGAGAAACCATTAATGAGGGTTTTGCTTGCATTTCTGCATTTGATCACACTAAATGAGACTGTTCAAGGTGTACATTCATGATACCTAGGAGAAAACTTGTTCTACCATAGCTACTAACAAAAATCCAGAAACACTTTTCTTTTCCTGTAGTCTAAAAATCCATTATTAAAAGATAAATGTCAAATTCATATATTGAGCTAATTTACGGGGCTCTCATTACTGAAAGCCACTACAGGTCCAATGCAGAAAGTAATGCAGTCTTTTAGCCAGATCCGGTAGCACAGCTCATGACACAGAACATTTCTGTGCCATCTGGTAGTGAAGTAAATCAGATAAACTGCTCATGAATCAATTATTTCAAACTGGAATTATTTAAAGCATGACATGACTCTAAAAGTAGCATTTTAAAATGTCTGTAGAGGCCAGTTCGTATATTTAATCACAAAATAAGAAAGAAATAAATTCAGAATAGATTGTATTCTCTGGGGTGGCTTTGCACACAATTTATTTCAGTGCTTAAATAATGTAATTTTCAAATTCCTTTTATTTGATTTTTATATTTTAGCATCTTTCATATCTTTGATTCTTTTGAATCTTTGAGAAAAACTGTAATAGGCTATTTGTAAAAAGCTTAACTGTTTTTCTTGATCTTAATATATTATATAATTTACAGAATCTATTAGTTCACTTTTAATAAGTTATTTACCTTATATGCTATAAATGAATGTAATATTATTTCAAATAACTGTGCAAACGAGGCCTTATTTATAACTTTCTAAATTATCTTTCTACTTGGTTAGAGATAAAATAATGATTAAATGGTTGCACCTCTTCCAAGGTCACATTTAAACAATTTATATGCCTCTACATCATCAATGGCTGTAAGTCTGTAGAGTTAAAAGAAATCCAGGAGATAATAGGAATTTGTACTTATTGAGAATAAGGTTCACAATGTTTAGGCTATTCTTTGCTCAAGCCGATTTTTCAGTCGTATAAAGGGTTCAAATGCTTATTTCATTCTGTAAGTACTTGAATTGTCTCATTGACTTTGATCAAAATAGTCAAGAAGCTAAGCATGTAGAAAGGTATTTTGCTATCATAGGGCATGTAGTCAGCCTGCTTAAAATCAAAACTTTTGAAAAACCCTACTGAGTTACTGTTTTCTTCTGGACTTGTTCCCTTTTCTGCCTGGAAGGATTTTGCCTTTCAGTTATGTTGTAACTACAGCAAATGTCACGGTAGGCAATTTCTTCTTCTAAGTGAAGGACTCAAGCTGTAAGTAAAACTTTTGTGCTAAGTTCTGCATGAGTTAATAACTGCATTTGTACCTAAATTCTGTATGCCCCAAGTTCTATTAAGAATTAAAACTCATAGCACAAATTAATTTTAATGGGAGCATTTTTACCTCAGATGGCCATTTCACTGCATGGTTTCTGTCAAAATGAAATTGGGTCATATGTCTTTTTCATAAAAAGCTATTATGCACAAAAACTTTTAGTTTTAGGTGGCAATTTCTTTCCTCAGTGTAAATGGGTTCTTGGTGCTACACAGAAATGTGGCTGTCTTTCTATGACTGAGAACCCCATTATGTCTCATTAAAGGCTATGGAAGCTTGGTTGTGGAATCTGGATTAATGTTCGTGTTATTTTGGGAAAAGGCAGGTGGGGCTTTTTTTACTCTTTCTCCTTTCTTTCCTTCCTTTTTTCTCTTTCCTTCTTTCTTTCATTCCTTCTTTCTTTCAATCTCTCTCTTTTTCTCTCTGTCTTTCCATTAGTCATATTTCTAGTCTCTCTGACTACTACCACTCAAACATTACTGACAAGATATTTGTTAGTGAAGATGTTTTAATTTATAAATGCAAGATATATTTTAACAACAGCATAACTGTATTTCCTGTCTTGCATGTCAGGCACCACCACCCAGGAGTACACCGGTTTGGAAGATCTACTTGTACTTAAAACAGTACTTCATCCTGAATGCTAGCTGCATGTTCTGTCTGCATTTTTAATATTACAACCAATGTCAGAGGTTATCCTATACAGAATTTTTCATTATCCCTTACAAATATTACCACAGTTGATATAAGGCTGCAAAAGTGTTTTATACCCAAATGGGGTTTTGTTTTGTTAGTTACCGTATTACATGTGTCAAAATAGTACCAACAGATAAACAAAGAATGCCAAAAATCAGGATTTTAATATTTTGACCCATTTTTCTAGATTTTATTTTTGTTGAAGCACTGCATTATACTTAGCAATAATAAATCTTAGGATATATACTTCTGAATTATCTGTAGTGTGCTTGGTCATGCAGCCAAATAGCTGAATCATCCAGAAATTTGCAGAAAGGAGTGCATGAGCTGTCATCAACCTCCCAATCCAGGGGAATGCATGAGTTCTCATTTCCTTCATTTTTGCATTACGTTAAATAATGACACGCATGTAGAAAATAAAATATAACTATTTATTTAGTATGACTAATCAGAAATTTTTTAGAATAACACCATTGGATCTAACTGTTTAAAAGTTGCAGCAACTTAACCCTTATCCAGTTTCTTCTGATATTTAATTCAGACTTTTTGTGTAATGTAGGTGTCTGAAGAGATGAATGAATAATGTTTTCTTGAAAACATTTCTCCTAATTAATGCAGTTGTGACTGCTGTACAGTAAGATTTATTGTTTTTTTAAAGTTTCAGTCTAAAAGCTGAAGGTGGACAAATTAATATGATGTCAATTGTGAAGTATTCAAATGAAGTAATTCCCAAGACCTGGTCTTTTCTTTCAGTTTTCTCACCAAATAAAGTCTCCAGTGTAAATTCACAAATGTTATGGTTATGCATCTCAAGGCATATTACTGCAAGACATCTGTGTCTGGTCTGATCTGTCTTCATCCCTCCCACTCAGCTTTGGTTCTTAATCCAAATGCTCAAAAGCTATTTCAAATACAAATGTTCCTACTGAGCCACTTTTGTGCAAATGTTTGCCTTGTATTTGTGTCCCCATGAGCTTATAATTCATATGTCTGAAGCTCAGTAAGGTGCTTATACTCAATGATATCTATGTCATCAGATGCTGTACGTATTTGGAAAAAAACACAGTCTAGTAAGTCTGTTTGTATCCTCAGGCTAAAAACCAGAATGTTATGTTACTCAGAAATAGGCTATCTTTACTGACAAATGCAAAACATAAAAATATATTGAAATATAGCATCATGCTTATTCTAGCCTAGATCAGAGCAATTCATCTGCCTTTTAAATTTTTTTTTTCATTCACCACAAACTAATACAATATTAATTAATCTTATGTAAAGGGTATTCTGTTACATTGATGCCTCCCAAATGGCTATTCCTTCAGTGTCAAATGATGAAGAACACCAGAAAAGTCCTTTCCATTTAGATTAGGGGCCCACTGAGTTGCTCTTACAACTCTTAGGGGTCTATTCTTGCTCTTACAGTAGCAGTAGGAAATACCATTTCGGGACAATACGATCCTGGTAATAATCTGTGCTCTAATTCTGTTTTACTATGCCTGCACTCACAATAGTTGTTTTAAAATTCTTAGAAGACATTCCTCTCCCTTTTGATATGGGCATGTTACTCATTAGAACTTCCCACTTTCTAGGGATATGTTTCTAGCTTTATATTTCAGGCAAGAATATACAATCCCAATTAATTTTCATTCTACTGCGAGATTTTATTTGGAAAGTACAATATTCCTTAGGAGTTTTCATTGCTAAGAATTTTTGCAGCTAGAATTCTGACTACATTTTCCTTCAGAAATTCTTTCTAAAGCATGTTTTTCCTTAGGCACTGCATATGATGCCTGCTGAGTACAAGAAACTGTAAGGGAGGTCTGATGTCATATGTAAACCCTAACAGGGTGTACAGTCATCTCAGGTCAGTTTTGCTAAATAAGAAGTAACAGCTGTGTTCTCTACACAAGCTCTTCATGATGTCTTCCTTTCACCTGGGTGGCCTCTAAATGACTAGTACTCAGATGTGTACTGCATTGTCCTGACTTGTAATCAATGCTTTCTGTGAGGACTGTAAAACACAAAAAATGTATATGTAATTGCTATTTTCATGAATGTATTTTTTACAAATGTAAAGCCCAATTTTTCTCCAATACATCATTAAAGATTGTTTCACCCTAGGGAGAGCTTTGTTTAGGTAGTTCTGTGATTCAGCTACGTTTGGCTCCTTGCGTCTCTGTGTGCCTTCAGCAGCGCCTCAGGCAGGCTTTACACCACCAGACACCACCACACAGTCACATGCCACAGCCACAAAAGTTGCCACATGTATTTTCTTTTTAATGCATAAAATGGATTATCTGATGGGCTGACAGAGTTTCTTCATGCTATTCTGGACACAGAAGTTAAAAAACCTCCCTTGAAAGAATTGTTGTGCTGTAGAGTCAGACCTTGCTTAAAGCAATATGAAGCACACAAAAAGGTTTGGTTCTTTGTGATCAGCTAATAAGCATTGCCAAGGCCATAGACATATCTCTCAGGTATTTTTTTAATAAGTTGGGAGATTCTTTCTCTGTTTGCTTTTTCATGTGCCCTGTGAAAAGACAGGCTTCACACAAGCTCAGGTGAAGTGGTGTATCTTTTTAGTCACAGTATCATAGGGGGCAAAGGGAAATACTTATAACTGAGATGCTGGCAAGGCAAGCTATCATAGTTGCCCATATGATACTGCAGTGCTTCAGAATGGGTAAGTTCCAAATAGGGCAGGAAAAGAATTCTGTCTGTCTCAACCAATGCCCCATGCCCTCTTCTAATGCCTTGGGCCTTATACAGTACTTCTGACTGGTTATTCCTAAAGTGTGGATGAACCAGGAAATAGTAAAAGTAGCAGAGATGGAGGTTAAGTGTAAGATTTGTATGTGCACTAAACCATTTTTTTTTTTTTTGCCAGGTTAGTTTCCAGGGAGTTTATCCAGAATATGTCTGAGTGATCAGATAGTTGGTTCAGTCATCAGCATATCATCACATCCTTGTGTGTTCAGTTTGACCTGTGCATGCCTCATAAGACAATTTGGTTGCTTACTCTGTCCCCTGTTCCCTTGAGCACCAGCAGATGTAGAAAAAAAACCCCTGAATGTCTTGGAATGCAAATCAGAATATGCAGAACTCTGGAACGGTAACTATGGAGCTTACATGTTGTTTGCCTCTTCTCTTCTGCACTCAGCGGGGAAATTGCCATTGGAACATATGTTTCTCCTCTACATAAATTTTTCAGTAGCAACATTGCCAATTGTCCATACTTTTTCCTTAAATATAGCAGATGGTTTAAAGGTCCTGGCATTAGCTTCACTGATAAAAAATAATAAAAAATGCATTCTACTCTGCTGGTTTCTTTGTCTTCATGCCTGAAGGCAATAATGGCAGAATGAAAAATATTTCACTGAGAATAATATGAATCAAGAATTCCAAGCTGAGTTGTGCTGTGACTTACCTGGAGCCAAATAATGAATTCAAAAGAGAAAAAGCTTATTTGAAAGTGAACTCTGGTATTTTCTTGTGTTTTGCATGAAAAGTTTCACAAAACTCAATTTTCAAATTTTGTCTGAGGATGTTGTTGCACTGTGATACTTCTTGTATTATTGATTTTTATTTCTGACAATTACTTCTAGTCTGAGTTCTGCATAGGAAATCATTCATGTGCTTTTACAGAGGATAGATTTAAATCTATGCTCTTCTACTTAAAGCTTTCACTTTGTTGGACTACACCTATTTCATGCTTTTGAAGTTTGATTCACAAGCCTCAGTTTTGTATTAAGCTCTGTGCTTTTAATTTGTTTTAGGAATAGAACTTCAATGAGGTTAATTATTGCAATAAAGAGTATCAACATTTAGAGTAGAGTAAATTTGCTGCTCAAATTTACTGTCCCCTTTTCTATGAATTTGAGGTTGGAAACTGGGCAATCTAGTTCTGGGTTTCAACAGTTATGTGATTATTGAAAATCTTAGTCATCTGTTTGTCAATATTGCTTTTATAATAAGGGATTCATGTTGATACACAAAGTATTCAACCTGCTAGATTGGATGGCTTTAGACCAACTACAATTTAAATATTTTTATCTTCTTTGAAAGTCATGGCCCTTTCCAGCTGATACAGGCGAGAGGATATTCTGTGGCATTCTGGGGAAAGTAGGGATGACTATGGCTAAGAACTGAGCAATGGCCACATTGGTTTATTAAATGATATGGACACCTTTGTGGGGTCTTCAGAATGCAAGTAAATTGCACAAGTATAATTTTGCAAGACCCTTGCAAGAGAAAATTCGAAGGCTCAAAAGTGAATTAAGCATCAAGACGACACCTATTCCCAATCCTCAAAGCATTTTTTGCTAGGTCATACAAAATTTTCAGGTTTTATTTGTTTTAGAAAAATGCATGTTATAGTTTCCATGGCTGTCTTTGAAAGTGTTCTGCCTGTTATCTGTGCCAGCATTAAAATGAATCCTCAGTGTGTAGACTACTTAATATACCATTGGTACAGATGAAGTTCAGCTTTGTCAATATGTGGCAAGATTTCTTTTAAATTCGGGAAGGGAAATAATACAAGTGCTTAGTATCAGTGTTCAGATACTAACTTTTCATAGCATTCTATACATGTTGTCATTGTCTCTACTTTCTCTTTTTGTCTCAAATAAACATGTAATAATTTATTTACATGGCCTGCCTTCAAAGCAGAGAAAATACAATAGCTTTGAATTAAGCTGCAGTCTTTAATATTTTCCCCTGATTTCCTGGAAGAAGCAAATTAGTCCTGTACTTACCTTTTTGTTGTTGTTGAATCTCTCAGCATGCTGATTGTTTTGCAGAAAGACTTTCAATAGAGTGTGAGTCAGTTTCAGGAAAAATGAGATTATGCTAGATTTTTCAGCTGTGAAGTTAAAGATTTTTGTTAGAATCTAAGAATTGCTTGATGTTAATGTATTTCATTTGTGTTTTGGGGGTTAAAGAACTGTGAAAGTGCCTGGCAGGAATGCAGCCAGCTGGTTTTTTTTCTGTTTTGCTTCTCAAGAGTTATTTCTGCTATTAAACCAGACTCCTGGAATAAACACAGTATCTCAAAGGAGTGTTTGCAAGGGTTAAGCCAAGGTTCTCTATATGTTTTGTTCCAGTACTGTGTCATACTAATATGTTTGGCTTAATTTTTATAATCTTGATGTTACAGGAAGAAAAATCTGAATAGAGTAATTTGCCACAGAGATATTACCAAAGCAAATTGGTGGTACTTTAAAGCTAGATAACTGCATAGAAATAACAGAATAAAATTAAAATATTTCAGATATTGGAGCATTTGGCCTTGAAGAAGTACGACCTTCATCGAAGGAATTATTTTATTCTACTTATCTATTTGGCTGCTGTTAGGAATTATTTTTTCTAGTTTAGTGTTCTCTTCAGGTTTGTTTTTGTTTGTTTTTGGTTTTGTTGGTTGGTTGGTTGGCTGGTTTGTTGTGGGTTTTCTTTGTTTGGTAAATTTATTTATTTATTTATTTATTTCTATGGTGATGATGGCTTACAATTCTGAGCTAATATGCAAGACCCATTTCTGTTAATTCACTCATGTCCAGGAATATTTTGTAGTTTCTACTGACAAAAAAGTAGTTCTGACATCACTCTGCAACTTTGTGAATGTGAGTAGTGGTTGTTTATCCAGTGTGTTCTACAGTAAATGTACATAATTTGTGTCTTTCCTTCAATAATCTGCATCTACTATGGACCCTGAAGGTATTGGTGGGCAAATGTTACTGCTTTTAGACCATTCTCTAGCAGTCATTTAATGAAGCAACCAAACAAAATCCCATGTAATCTGCTAATATCAGCATTTACAATGTAATTAAGTGTTTGAAAATGAGTGTCTTATAGTTTTATGTCTAATTAGTTTCTGATTATCACAAAACACTTAGAACACTGTAATAACTAAACAAGATAATTGAATAACTGAAAATTAGGCCTCAGCGTCCAAACTATATAGGTGGAATTATGTTTTCTTGTATCATATATTGCTCTGAATTCTCTTGATAGAAAATATATCTGCTATAATAGCCGGTCCTCATTTCAACAGTCCTGACTTAATGCTGCTTGCAAGCTGTGAATCAGAGAAAAGTGATCTGGTAAAAGAGACAGTGACTCAGTGAAATAATAGAAGTAGAAAGAGAGTGAAAGAAGATGGGTTTTATTACTGAGAACACATTTTATCTCAAAATATGGTGAGCTACTGCAAGCTGCATTTTTTGCAACATTTCTGATTATCCTCTTGGAGCTGAGTATTTGAATGAGTTTTATTTGTGTATTTTACAGTGTGTATCCTCACAGTGTTTTGTGAGTATAAATTGGAGAGTAAAGGCTTTTTGTTTAAATGCAGTAAAATATGGCAAAGCTAATATTATTTTCCTCCAAATTGTGCCTGTTTTTGCAAGTCAAGGGAAGAAAATTTATATTAACAAACCATGCAATCTATGATTTTTTCATGTTAAAAAGATCTATGAGAAGGTTAATTTCAGATAAGTAAGTCTGAACTATAGGAGGAGCACAAACAAGTCTCTGGGACCCGTGTAGTATACGTAATCTACTCTGCCAACACTTACATTTTAATTAGTTAAAATTAAAAGGGTCTTCTCAAAATGATATATCAAATAAGTTATTCATTCTGTATCTCATTTGGCCAGATAGTAACCCTAATTTGTGTTGATTTAGTGATATCAATGGTACATATCAATGTACCAAATAGTGCATAGTCTAGATTTGGCTTTTGAAGTAGGAAGACAATGGTGAGAATGTGCTCTAAAGGCATAAAAAGCTTGTAGAACTCTAGCATTCATTTATGCTGTAGCACAGCAGCATTGATGGTTTGTATCAAAACCAGTTTAAAACAGTAGAAGTATGCTGAAGAATATCAGGGAATAGCCAACATACAGCCTTTGGTAATGACAGAATTGTTAACAGTTTGCATGAATTTTTCATAAATACAATTTTGTATATGCATGTCTTCTTAAGGTTCAGGCCTGGAGCCTTTGCTTATTTGTAGGGGGAAAAAAAAGTGAAAAATCTGTCTGATTTTGAATTTCAACATCAAGCACTGAAAATAATTGCTCTGTGGAATGAAGGTCAAGCTAGGAGGAAGGTCATGCGACTCACAGGAAATAGTCATTGACTTTTTACTGCCATCTTTTATTCACTAATATACACAGGACTCTAACAGAATGTGGAACTTGCACACTACTGACCAGATAGGGGTATCTGCTGTGATCACAGCCATTCTTCAGGATGCTGTTCATCTTCCTTAAAGGGTAGATAGACCTCCTCTAACCCTGAAAACAAACAAACAAACAAACAAACCCACGCAAAAAAATCTCCAACCCTAAAAACTCAAACCCCAGAAAGTGAGAATCTAAATTAAAATTTCCAAAATGAAGCCCTCTCTGTGTGTGAAGTTGTCTTACCTGGAAGAACTTCATGACAACCACAAATATAGATACAGAAATATGATGTCTCTCTGTGCAGCTGTCCTGGAAAGCCCATTTTAGCAATCATTCTCAAAGATTTCTGAACACACACAGACTGAGAGTGAGGTGTCCTTAACAAAAACATTAATGCCTTACATTAGGGCTTGTCAAATCTGCTGCAACATCATGTCCCCAGGGTCAGTCAGTACCAAGGCTGAGCACGTATTCCCAATATGCAAATGCGTATAAACACACAACAGAGCTGTATGAAACATCAACACAGCTCAAACAACACTTAAGAGATGGAGTCAGTGGAACAAAGGGCAGGCTCTGCAGGTCACATATAGAGCACAGCCAGTTAAGTGTACAGATGAGACTCTGTTTAAAATTGATTGGCCCTTTTCATCTCTTTGCCCCTTTATTTTCCCATGCTTGTTCCTCCTCAGAACCACTTGATCTCCAGCTTTCCCCATCTTTGGTTCTGCCTCTAAGCATCTCATATTAAGCTTTGTACAGTCTCAGAATGCTCCTCCCCTGCATCCTAGAAATGTCTCACATTTCCTAGGAAATAACTCCTTCAGTATATGAAGTCATCCATGGAGATCCTTCCCCACAGAGTCTGGAAGACAGATAAACCCCAGTCCATCTGTTGAAGCTTTTATGGGGTGGCTGGGACAGGGGCTCATCTCTATCTGTCTTATTTTGATTCCCCTTTAGCCATTTTGTCTGTGTGCTTCTTCATATTGGCAGAGATGATAATTTAATCACTTATTCTAAAAGTACAATCTTTAAACATTGATCTAAGAGAAGCTGCTGCTTTTTTGCTTCTTTCCCCTCAAATAATAGTTTGATGATTGAAATATAAGTTGAGAAATCCTAGTTCAGCTTATTCCAGAGAGAGTGCCTCTACATCAAAACTATGGGATCTTTGAGGAAGAAGAACTTTATTCTTCAGTTAGTATAGCTTTCAGGTCTTTAACTAAGAGGTTAAAAATCTCTGATTTCTCTTTAGCTCTTTGCATCCATAAAATATTAAGAATTCGTTCTTCACTGATATATTTTTTGTAAGAATATCTTGAGAACATGTCTTTCTTAATGAAACTAGACTATAGTATGAAAGTTAGGGTAATAGGTAAAAATAAGGACATGATTCACTGTGAACAGGGCATGGGTTTCAGCCTGAGTCTCTCATTTTTTGCATGAAGACATTAATAAATACATTATTATATGAAAGAAAATAAATTACATCTGTTCTTCTGTAGACAGAGTTTTGACATAGGGTGAGGCATGTAAATGCTTGATTTCTGAGCCATATCTTCTTCCCTAAGGCTGTGCTTGTACAAATAATCTTTGCCTCTTGGGGTGGATGTCCCATCGTGAGGAGTGTTCAAGTCCAGGTCGGATAGGGTTCTGAGCAACTTCCTCTATGAAAGGTGTCACAGGATTGAAACTAACTGACATGTAAGGTCCCTCCCACCCCAAACCATTCTTTGATTCCATGATTAGGGGGGAGATTTTTCTCCCAGGCTGGAGCATAAGAGCTGGCAGCCCCCACTACTGCACTGTAGTGTACCAGCCCACATCAGAACTGCTTTGCTTTCTTCGCAATTCACAGAGCAGTAAAGCCCAGCCCTGGCTGCAAAAGAGCATTATAGAAAAACAAAACAAAACAAACTTTATTATATGTGATGGATTGAAGCTCTTTTAGTATAAACACAACTGTATGTTACTAACACTTATACTGTGCATATCCAGTTGATTTTATGTAAAAGTCTTGACTTGAACAGCTTCTAGGATTGTAACTTACTACACATTCAATTTTTGAAAGATATAAAGAGAAATGAGAACACTGAAGCCTAGAAAATAAACCTCAGACAACATTTTTTAATATTGTGTCTCATATTTTATCAAAGACATTATGTATTTTTTGACATTAATACTTGATTTCTTAGTGATTCCCATTTCTACATGAATTTACGTTACAAAACTATGCAGAAATGAACACATTGCAATAACAAAATCTGTGTCAGGTTAAGTACAATATATAAATTTTACTAGCATTTGAAACAAAATTCAGACTCCATCTGTCATATTATCTCCAGAGAAGTTAGGAAATGCACATATATAATTGGAATATGGGCAATTGAAAAACACCCAAAGTGCCTTACAAAGTGTATATTATATTTATGCTTGGCTTTAACAATGATTTTTTTTTTAATTTTGTATGAATATTTTAATGGTAGAAATTCATACTTCTAATAAAATGAGAAATTTATAACTGCATTGAATAGGAGTTTTCAGTATTTGCCCAGTTAGATGCTCTGTATGAGAGAAAATAAAATACAGCAAATATGGCTCATCTCAAAGGAATGAAAGATAGTTTTGTATTTCATAGAAGCCTTAGAATGCTGACTCATCTATTTCTGATGTTTGGTTGTTGGCATACCTTGTGTGAAATATTTTTGATACAAGAAAAAGAATTGAAAGTTTACTATCACTGTGCTAAAAAAATGCATAAAAACTTGCCATAAAAATTGTTTCAAGTGTAAGGAAAATTAATTTAACAAATATATTTATAATTTACTCAAAAATTTTTTAAATAGTTTTTCTTTACCTTTGGGACAGTAGGAAGACTGACATCAAATGGCTGATGCCTATTTTCTTTCCTTCCTTGCTGATTTATCCCCTCACCAGCCTTTCAAGGAAGAAATTATCACACCCTCCTGAAAAGACTTAGTATCCTATCACTTCATGGCAACAGATTTTTGTAGTTAAATGCTAAGGTTTCTAATTTTCATTTTGTTGTTTTTAAATGGCTGTCTTCTCCTTTCTGCAGGAAAGTAGTTCCAGAATGAGTTTTCGGTGCAGAATCCAGGCAGAAAAAAAAATAAAGTCTTTGGAATATGTAGCACCATATAATGCTCTTCTGAAATCAGTAATGCATGTGTCCATGCATCCTTGCATGATTTATTTTGGGATGAGGTCAGCCTTTTGAAGGTGTTTGTTTCTTTTCATTGATTCTAAAAGCTCTAGTGACTCTACAAGGTAACCAGTGCCACTTAAATAGCCTGGAGGTGTTTCAGTTGAATAGAAACGTCCTACAGTGCGGGAAAAAAAAAGTAAACCTGTTCAAGTTTTTTTTTGTTGGTTTGGTCACAGTTGTTTGGTAGGTTGGTTAGCTGGTGAGTTGGGAATTTTTGCAAAACTGCATATCAGCAAAGAATCTGACTTTTGACTTCAGTAAACATCTTACAGAAAACTTTAGGCTGAGATTAATTACCCACTGCACTTGCCTGTCTTTCTGCACAGACAGATGCCTAACTTCAGATTTCTAAAGCCACCTGAAGTGACTCCCACCCTAAGAGCTTAAAAGATGCGTAAGCAATTTTTCTGTCTTGTGGGATCCCTCAGTCTTCACCTTGTGCATTAGTTTAAGCCTACACTTGGACATCTCTGAAGACCTCAGATAATACATTTCCTAGATGGTATTTTTTGTAAATGTTGCCTGTTTTCTACTTGTTTTGGGTGTTTTGTTAATAACCAACTTTTTCACTACATGTGATTTAAAGGAGGATTTCTGAGTTCTAAATAAGAGGACTGTGCATTAGATTTGTGTGTTAATGAATAGTCTTGCTGGATTGAGCCTGGTTTTATGCACTGTTCATGGAGATTTTAAGGTTTCTCTTGGTATCTTCCCTGTAGTGATGAGAGAAGATGGGTGATTATGAATAAGCAGCACAATTGCAATATTTAATAACTGTGAGCACATGTGCTAACACAATACAATGTACTGATAAAAATGTACCTTGATTTTCCCAGTAATCAAAACTATCTGTAATCTATGCAATATTCATTTCACTTTAAAAAGAAAATGGTCCTTTTATGTGTTCAGATAGCCTAAACAATAAAATAGTTATTAAAATGGAAATCCTGAGTTTGCATGTGCGTATAAAAGGATTCAGAAAAGACGGACTAATATACCTGGAACTTCTCTGTGTGCTAGCTATACGAATATGTGTGACTTTATAAATATTTATACATGGTTCAAAGCCATCTGTCAACAATTAAAATATATGTCACATTTAATAATATAGTCTGCATAGATTAGGATTACTATAATTAGACTTTTGCGAACATATTACAGCTGCAAAATGCATGAGCCAGGCTTTCTCAGGAATTTCAAAAAAAGGCTTCTTCTATTTTATAATATTCTCCATGGTATTTGATTGCATCTGAATAAGTAATGCTGTGGAGAAATAGCATAAGCAGCTACTTGAACTCGAAGCTAGCTTTTCTGAGAAAAGTTGTAATCTTATCATACATACAAAGACCCAGTGGGATCTAAAGGATTGTTCTACCAAATCTTTCTTACAGAAGAGAAGACTCTGATTGTAAGTGGTCCACTTCTTTATGCACCAAGAAACCTGTTCTCAAGTAATGTGCATGTCCACTCCTCCACCACTTTCATATTTCAAGGACGCCTTAATTCTCTTGAAGATTTTGAAAAACAGGCATGATGCATTTTGACAAGACTAGGCAATGGGAAATATTTTAAGAATAGTTTGGAGGCAAAGAGGATTTTAAAACACAATTCTTCATATATGATAAGTCTCAATTTATGCAAAGCAACCTTACTACATGGATTTAACCAGAGAAGTTATACAGAAACCAGTTATACAGAAATCATGAAAATAAGTGACAAGTCAAGAATGGGGACAAGGGGCAAATTTTGTGGCAGGAAGGCCTTATTTTAACCTCATTAAGAATTCACTTGCCTTCTGGAGAGTGCTGGCACACTATCTCAGCAACTGGAAAACTTTCAGTGTAAGACTTAAGGGTGGCATAAATGATGTACTAGAGTTTATACTAGCATTCTGTTGGAAGGATATATTCTGAAAATGAAAAGAGTGTATACTGGACCTTAAGAAAAATTTAGTAAATAATGCAGAAGATTCTGAAAACTTGGTAAATAATGTATAAAATTCTGGATCTGTTTTTTCTGTGGTTTTGTGGCAATCTCTTATAGGATGGGGCTAAACAAAGTCACGGATAAGGACTGGAGGTATGCTTTTGTGATTGATACTTGGTCTCACTAATGTAAGAAGATTCTTGGCTATTAGTTATATTAGTTATTTGAAGGTTCTGCATAGAATTCTTTGTGTTGTGGGGGGAGGGTGGAGGGGAGATGGGACATGGCAATATTTTTGCACAGAGAATCCCTCCTCACAAAAACTGTTCTATAGACAGCATTTTTAGGGTCCATTATGAGACAAGTGAGTACTGAAGGATTTTGTTTCATACTGAGTCTGCATTAAATTTTATAGGTGCCTACTGTCATATCATATTCTAGATCAATTTAGAATGTTCTGATTTAAGGAAAAAGTACATATGCAGCTGCTGAAGAGGGAAATGTATTTTTAATGTTTCAATTTTTTGAGTATATGGGATAATTTTTCACTTGCATTATCTACAGAGCAATGGATAATGCAAAAGTAAAGGCTTCCTTCTATTTTATTTTTATATTTTAACTTTCTTTCAAATGTTGCTCGGAGCATACTAGTTTTATGAAGTTACACAATATTGGCTTTGCTGTCAAATAAGTTTTCATGAATTTTGCACAGCAGGTGTTGCTTTTCCTCAGTCATTTGAGTCCGCTGATGTGAGGGCTAGAAATGTCACCAAGTAAAAGACAAAAGTAGCTTTATCATGCTGCTGGTGGATAAGGGAAGGCAGTGTGTCAGTCAGCACTGCTGGTGGGTCACGTCCACTGACTGTCTACTGAATTCCATTCTCTGAAATCAGTTCTCTGGATAAATCACGAATTTATCCACTCACAATAGGGTAGCAATAGAAATGTCCCTCTAACAGTACAGTCACAATTTTGCTCATGATGGCATCACAGATTATTTCAATGCAGCTTTTTCTATAATGTCTTCTGAATGGCCCTCCAGAAGAAATGTCAAGTAGCATATTCTTATAAAGTGAAAAGTATTCTAGAAAGTCCTTCATCTAAATGGCTTAATATTATGCCCTTTCACTTGCAGATCTGATAAGTATAAGAAGAAATCAAAACCAGAAATAGCGTGTCTGCGATTTTCATTATCTATCATGATGTTTAATTTACTTCAGCTGTAATGTCAGACTTCTGTTTCCACTGATAATGAGAGGAAACTAGGGTTTACAGATTATTAACTCTTAGGTAAAACACTGTGTTAAAGAAGTAAATCAAAGTTCTGCTTTCGTAGACATAAAAACCGAAATGCCACGGACTAGAAATACACGGATGGACAGCTGATGTAGTATAGATAATTTGCTGTAGAACCCATTTCTAGCTTATTTTATAGTAGCAATTTAATATAAATATGTCGATGCATGGAATAAACTTTATTCTTAAAAAATGAAATTCAACATTTACGCTTTGCTAATGTCATGATTTTTATTTCTAAGTAACAGCCAGACTAATAACAAATTGATGTTACTATCGGTAGAAAACAATGAGTTAATGATCATATACTCATGTCCATATATATGAATCTTGCAGGTTGGCGAATTCTCTTCTGTTCCATAGCTTCATTGGTATGCATTGGTTTCTTATTTTATTTGAAAAACTGTCCTGCATAATGATAGACAGGAGATTACTGAAACTGGCTGTAATTCTGATTAATTCTCCATATAATTTTCCAAGTTCTAGTTGTTAACACTGAAAATGTTTGGTTTGAAACTTTCTTTGAGGAAATTAAATTCTTAAGTCGTAATCAGCATTTTTCCTAATAAATAATTTTATCTTTTTCTTGCTATTTATATAGAGAGAGAACATAAAGAGAAACAGTGAATTTTATATCTATAGTATCTAGATAAATGGTTGGGATCTCGCTGTGCTTTTCTCCGGTTTGCCATGTTGTGCTACAAGCTGTGTTGTTACCAAACAAACAAAAATTGCACTGCCTGGCTAATAGAATTAAGAATCCTCTTTGAAAACTTTTTTTTTTTTGTTATTTCTTTTCTATAAATCTGTTTAGACTTCAGCCTTTGCTTAGCTGAATAACTTCCAGCTTTAACTAGGATTATGGTTCAATTGCATGTGCTCAGATGCCTGGAACTATTCCAGCTGCTTGGTGTTCCTTGGCCTACAGCTGTTGCTCAAGAAGGAAATTCTGCAAATTCTCTACTCACTCCCCTCTCGCTGCATAGTGCCCCACATACTCTAGGTCATATCAAAAAGCACTAGACAACCATGTCCACAAAACTGAATCAAACTTCTAACATGCAGATTACTACTGAGGACCTTAGACACTTCACTTACAGAAAAACATGTAAATTTTTTGACATCTACACTGAGGTGTTTGATTCTGAACCTCAACCCCACCCAAAATCCTGGCTCTCTTTGTTCAAATGAGTTTTAACTGATCACAGTATGCCATGTTATTAAAATCAATCCTTTTTCTTACTTTTGGTTAGACATCATTAATCATTCATTAAAGCACTCGATATTAAGCTGTCTAGCGATTCAGATATTCTGTTCTGGAAAGACAGAATTTAATTCTACTATTAGGACCAAAGTAAACTGTCTAATATATGTCATATATGTCTATCTATATCAACCCTTGCCAAGAAAGAAAGGCCCAGAAATTCAGATGAGGAGAAGGTAAAGGATAAAATTATTTTCAAATTATCTGAAAAATTATTTGTAATATCTAGTGGAGGGGGTTATAACCTATAAACTTTAAATGAATAAAAGAAAACAGATGAACAGAAAAGAACAGTGACCAGAAAAATACAAACATATGCATGGGTGGGTGCAAAAGGCAACGAATATTATTCTCTAAACATTAATCCTATGAAATATGACTTTGTTCTGTTATTTCAACTACTAGACAGAAATAAGAGTACATGCTATTGCTCTGGGGTTTAATTTTGCTTGCATTTGTTATCTGATAAATGTCTAACTCATTTACTTAATTTTCTGAGGGTGATTTAAACCTTCAGTGAAACGTTAGCATGACATGCATTTTTACAGATGGAAATACCTAAATATTTTTTAAACACATCAAGTTGATAGTGTGCATAACTGTGGTGGCAGGGATTGCACCAAGGGATAAGAGCCAAGATTTTGCTCCTGTATTCACTCTGAACCAGTAACAACTGGAAAGAAAAGTAATCACTCATGACAGAACTCAAGTGAGAACCTCGGTGGGTTTCAGCTGTAAAATGCACTCCCAGATATAAAGCAAGATTTCTATTAGTAACAAATTAGGAAAAAAGGTATTTGTGAATGCAAAATTCCATTTAGGGTTTGTATCTCTATTTGCTAAAAAGAGGATAAAGTGTGAGAACACACTGCTCCACATCCCCAGTGCTTACAAATAGCCTCTTAAGTGATTTACCTCAGGGAGAACTGGTTGGGTGAACATATGCAAATTACAAAGATTGAGAAATTCAGTATCTCTCACTGTACCTTATTGCCCAGTTCTCTTTTATTTGGCACTGTAGACATCCCAAAGAAACTGCATATATTGTATTCAAGAAAAATGTTCAGGGACTGCAAGTGTCCTACTTCCTACAGCAGAATAACCATATCCAGGCTGCCTACTCAGAACAGTCTGTAGACTATGCTAAGGCTCAAATTGGGGTCAGGCATTATTGTGGAGAGTGCTGGTTAGGTCAGTTCGACTTTGTGATGGTCAGGAAGCATGCTAAGGATGGAACAAAATGTACAGTGTGTGCTTGTGCTTGAACACATAGTCTCACTGTGAGGAATTGTATCTTCAATGAAAATTGCTAGTCATTGCTAGTTAATTTAGCAATTAGCTTTCTTTTAAAATTTTGTTCTCTTACTAAGTGGTTTTTGAAAGCCACTAAATAACTACTGAGAAGAAATTTTGGATTTTGAAGTAGTTCTGTAATAATAAGCCGGAGCGATACTTATTTCTGCTATTTAGACAGCAACTGATTTCATCCTGAGGTAGTCAATGTATATCAAGGAAGCACAAAAGGGCAGGTTAAAGCTGTGTTGTGCAGTGCTGGCACTTAGCCACCTTTCTAATTTTTGCAGTTCAGTAAGCAGAATGAATGTCTATTTCTTTCTTTGTTCACCTGAGTTAGCTTAGACTCAAGAGAAATATTGTGTTATTTCTATCAGAACTTCAGGCTACTGGTGATTTTATGGAGAAGAATGAGTTTTCAGACTTGAAACACAGAGCTGTAGCCCTGGATCTAGGCAGAAAACAGTGAGTTTGACATAGCACTCTATGTATTGCTTGCACTTTGTGTATCATCTCAAGGATATAAAGGCTACAGCTGATTAGAAATCTCATTCTCTTTTTGAAAATATCATTAAAAAAAAACCAAAAAACAAGAAAAAGAAAGGAGCTGATGTACTTCACACAAAGCAATAGCTTTTTATTCAAAAAAATCCCCACAGGGCACTACCATAAGGGATTATGAATTGCCATACCAGTGATCTAAATAGCAGTCTACAATACAAACCTGAATTCTAATTTGGAATGCACGATTTTGTTAAGGAAATGAAACCCTGCAGGACATTCTGGCCTACATATGTATGAATAGGTATTTTTTAGAGATCACCAAAGGAAATGCTGATTTCTAAGTATTCGGATATGTAATACTAAGCAGATGTAAATAAATTAGCACTTTATTCCTCTCATTTGAAAGAGTTCAAGGTAGTAATACTTCTAGAAATAATTCTTCTGGATTTGACTTGATTAGCTAAATTGGATTCACTGCTGGGCTCCTTTAAGATTCCCTCCAGAAGTACTTTTGATGTGCACATAAATGAAATACTATGACTGAGCTTAGTTCACATTGAACTGCAATAGAACATCAAGATATTTTCATTGAAATACAATGCAATAAAATTTAGAGAAAAATCTATATTTACCATGAAGGTTATGATATAGAATAAGTGAATAGGACACTCGATTTTTGTATCACATTAGTTTCAATTGTATAAATATAAATTTTATTACCTTTCTGTGTTCATCATTCATTGGACATTGTCCTGTTTCAGCAGGGATAGAGTTAATCTTCTTCTTAGCAGCTGGCATTATGCTGTGTTTTGGATTTAGGACAAGAATAATGTTACTAACACAGTAACATTGTAATTGTTGTTGAGCAGTGCTTACTCAGTCAAAGACTTTTTGCCTTCTCTTACTGCCCTGCCAGCGAGCAGGCTGGAGGTGTGCAAGAAGATGGGAGGGGACACAGATGTGACAGCTGACCCCAAATGACCCAAGAGCTATCCCATACCATACGAAATCACACTCAGGATATAAACTGGGGAGAACTGGCCAGGGGCTGGTGGTCCACTGCTCAGATCATCAGTCAGTGGGGGGTGAGAAACTGCATTGTGCATCACTTGCTTTGTATATCCTTTCGTCATCATTACTGTTATTATTATTTAGCATTCCTTTTATGTCCTCTTACACTGTTTTTATTTCAACCCGTAAGTTTTACAATTTTTCCAATCCTCTCCCTCATCTTGCTGAGGGGGGTGTGACTGAATGGCTGTCTGGTGTTCCTGCTGAGTTAAACAACAGCAGAGATTAGATCACTCATAACTTCCTGCAAGCAGCAAAATACAAAATAGAGTACATTCTTGCCATTTCAGATTTACTTATATGAATTAATACATTTTTGAGATGCAGAAGGGACCATTTTAGTTTTTTACTTTAACCTCAATACATACCGTGTCGTTGAACCTCTAAATTAATTCATACTTTAAAACCAAAACCTATTTCAACCAAAACAAAACAAACTAACAAACAAAAAATACCCCAAAACCCCAACCAAACCAAACCAAACCAAACAAGAAAAAACAACAAAAGCCTTAACACAACTGTTGATAATTATTGTTTATTATTGAAAATTTATTTTTATATAGAACAACCTGAATATTTTTAAAATGTATGATTCTGGTAGCATAGATTTTGTTATTCACTTTGAATGTTCAAATTAAAAAAAAAATTATTTATTCGCTATTTTCATATGCTTTGGCCTGCCAAATCTGTTAAATCTGTATTTGCCATATAGGCATTTACAAGGCTTATAAGGCTGGTTAAATAAGTTCTTCAGATCAAAGGGTTTTTTAAGCGTACTAAAGGATGAGGTCCCTGGTTAAAGCAAAAGGATTTTTGGTTCCATTTTAATCACTGTAATGGAATTCACTTCTGGGCCATCCTTTCTGAACCAAGGCAATGAGAATGCAATTTAGGAGTGATATAATATCCCTAATCTGACTTACTATTCCTATTTCTGTCCCCAAAGATATCCCATTAAAGTCTTTGTCTAGAACACAGCTCTGGGTAATTCATATTCTGCTGGCTACCCAGGACACCCACAATTAATTTACGAAACAGAATATTTTGTCTTTTAATATGCATGTAATACAATATTTAGACTTGCAAATTTTCTTTTGTCTGTATTTTATTATAGTATGTGTTTTAAAATTCACTCAATGCCTCACTTGCCAGATGAGATTTTCTTAGTTTGTCACTTCTTTTTGTTATTTAGTGGTTCTCCAGTTCTTGTGACAGTACAAGATTTATCATTACCACTTTGTTTTTCATTTTGCTTTCCAGATCATCGATAAAAGTCTTAAATAATTTTGAAAGATTACAATGCCCTATAGGTCTGTACAGTAATCATACGTCCTTAGCGATAATTTTCCTAATTATGCTTAGACTCTGGGATTTGTTCAGAATCTTCAAGTACCTTCATAAGGTGCCTCTGTGGCTGCTGCAAGCAGTTCATTTTCTTACCAAAATGTTACAGAGCAATGAGTCATATATTTACAGAATCCTGGAAGTACTTTAATATGACAGTGTAACTTCTGTAATGCAAATATTTTCATTCTAAAAGGTAAAATTTCACAAAATTTATTAATGGTACTTTTTGGTATTATAATCTTGTTAAGAATCACTTTTGGGTCAAAGAAAGCATTCCCCTAAGCCATCAGTGAAAGTCCTGAGAGGTATTTTGGCAACTGAGCACTAAAAGATCTAAGGAGGAGGCCAAACTTCCCAAAGCTATGTAGGGAAGCTGTGAAGATGAAGACTCTCAAGGATCTTTCAGTTGATTTACACCCAAATTATTCTCCCATGCACATGTACCATAGTCGTGGTGCACAAATTTTCTGGGGAAAATAAGATGCCACCAGCAGAAGACATGCTTTTAATACCAAAATCACAGTTTAATAAACTTCCATCAACATTAAGAACCAGCAGATCTGGAATATAGGTTTATCTACTGCAGTCTTGGAACCGTGGTGAACTAACCATAATAATTCAAATTAACACAGTTGCCGATAATATTTGCTGCCTCTTTCATTGAAATTGAAAGACAAAAATGTGATTAATCTCATGGGGTTTGGGTTTTGGGGTTTGTCAGACAAAAATTTTATAGAATGGAAAAACGGTTAGACGAAATAAGAAGAAAAGACACTTTGACATGAGAGGAAAACAATTGTATTTTTTTTGAGGGACACGTAGCTAGTAACCCTCCTCATTCAGCTGAAAGACCCAGTAAGTATATAAAACAAAATTTTCCAGTTATAACATGTACTTATTTTTCTCTTAAAGAATAGCTTTATAAAAAGTGCAGCAGAAGCAAAAATTCTTTTAAACAACTTTTATCTTTATTTATAATGTGAATCAATTTAGCTTTGAGGAACTACATGGATTTCTGTTTAATAAAGAATTTATACTAGATCCAAGTCCTGCGTAGTAGAGAACCAGCACTGAAACTTGTGCACTTATATGGAGACAATATTTCTTCTTGTACAATTTAGGAGACTGAAGAGAAGAACAAAGTCCAAATAACAAATGGGCTTACTCATTATTTAATCTCTACTTTCTCAAATACAGTGAAAAGTTTAGAAAAAGTTAAAGAGTACTTTTTCAATATTGAACTTACCTTTAAAGCAATTAAGTGGGATCATCTGTATTTTTAGCTTTCTAGTCATAAATGAATAATGTATAATTTTAAAAAAGTAAGAAAAAGAGAGGAAAGAGAAATAACTAAGTTGCACTGAAATTTAAAGAAGCAACAAAATATAAAACTTTATTAAGTCAAAATATTTCTAAGACTGAGGCAGAGATATAGAGGAGGATGCATTATTCTCAGGCTGAAAATACGCACATATATACACACACACACACACAGATACACACCAGATATATATGGTATATATAATATATACTATAGAAAATTTGGCAACACATTTTGTTTGAAAAACTGTCTTGCTGGAACTTTCTGCCCACATTTATGCCACAGATCTCAGGGATAAAGAGTACCTTATCATACAACTGACCCTGGGAATGTGTCACCATATGAATTGGGAATAAAAATAAGTGTGGTCTTTAACTGAGTGTAGTTCATTAAACAGTCTGTGTTTTGTTTCAGTAAGTGCTATTTTGTAGAAGTATGGTATGGATTACACAATGAGTAGGGAGAAGAGCAGCAGTACCAAGGAGCTTTTTTTCCTCTTTGCTAGGTAGTTTGTCTTTCAGGCAGCATATAAATGCTTAATAAAACTTTTGAATTAAAAGTGCTGCATAAATTGGTTCTGCTAATTCAGTGGCGAGTGGCATTCTCTCATTCTCCTGTTCTTACACAGAGGAGAAAGGGGATTTTATAGAAGCATTGAGATTTATCTGAATGATCTTGTTGAAGTAGTGATTAAAATATTTTTTTGTTTGTCACTGTACAGCCTTTAAAAAGATCAAGTCGTCTGTGAAGTGACTCCACAATTCGAAAATAAACTCAGTTTATAGGTTGAAAATACGAATCCAGTATCTTGTTAAACAGCATAGCAAACACATTTTTGAAGGTATGAAAAACTGAGTCTGTTTTGAACTAATTAGTATCTTCTTTAAGGAGAAAGTACTATCTGATTATTAAAGAATCTGAGACAGTGAGGTTTTGGCCAGTGTAAAGAAGTCTTCCTAGATTGAAGCATGAGTAATGCACAAACCTGTAGAAACTGGTATTTTGGATGCAATGAGGTTATAAGAATTATTAACATTTTTAAGAATCTGGTGTTTTATCAGTTTTGATGTTTATATTTATCTGACAGATAAACAGAACTGAACCTGAATGGGGAAGAGGTGACATTGTGTATATATGACAGTTGTACCGCCTAGTATTTAAAAACTGTATGGCAGCACTTGTACATTTGATAAATGAGAGAGATTAGCATTATTCAGGTGATTGCTCAGCACTATTCAACGGAGTGGAGAAATGTGTTAAACAGATCTCTACTCTTTTCTTATAAACCCTGCAGATATCATTGGCCATCTCTGTAGTGAGAAAAAAAAAGGAGCCAGAGAACATTCTTATTTACTGGAACTAAATAATCTACACTGCTTAAGCCAGTATCAGCTATTCCTTTGTTTTATTTTACCTCATTTTTTTAGTTCTATGAAAGTAATGCCTGGATGTCCTTTGGAAATAGTTGTCTCCATGCTAGACCTGCCTCTGACTGTATTAGCTTGGTCTGCTATTCCTTGATATCATCCCACCACATTTATTTTTTCTTCAGCTTCTACCAGGTTTCCATTTGACATACCCAGAGCAGACAAGTATGTTTTGGATTCACAAATACAGAGCCACAACACAGCTCTCATACTATTTCAGATATTTCAAATGCAAAAAATTTACATGAAATAATAAATGTATCTTAAGTCTCTGTAAGCATCACATGGGTCTTTAAAAGACCCAGGTCCAGCTGCTAAGTAGCACAGATGCTGTTTGCTCTTTGTGGGCCTATAGGAAAGGGGCAACAAACAATTTAGTGAGGTCTGTTGTGTTAGAAATATGGGCAATGATTTTAAACTGGAGGTTTGATTTAGACCACATGTAAGGCAGAAGTTTTTTCAATGTGGGTGGTGAGACACTGGAATGGGTTTCCTGGAAAGGTGGTAGATGGTCCAGCCCTGGAAATATTCAAAATCAGGTTGGATGAGACTGTGAGCAACCTGGGTCTCGTTGAAGATGTTCCTGCTCATTGCAGGGGAATTTGGACTAGATGGACTTTAAAGGTCCCTTCCAACCCAAACTCTTCTATGATTCTATGTACTTACCCATTCCACTTGGCCAGAAATTGGTGCCTGATTTTCTTTTATAGCAATAAAGACATTTTATGGATTTTAAATTAAAACTAAACTATACATCTCCAAATACCACTCTTTTAACCTTGTAAGTTAGGGTTAAAAAAAAAAAATCAGAATTCTCATTCTGAAATTTCTTTTTCAAATCAAGTAATTACTAGGGACATACATTAAATTTTGGGTACTCATTGAAGCTCTCCATATCTACTGCTAACTTGCCTACCATATCTTGTCTTCAGCAATTGCAGGGCAAATCATTTCCAAACTGGGATCTCCAACAAACAGGCAGTGGTGGAGGTGTAGATGAACAAATCAGTGGTGACTGTGATGATGAAGATGGTTGCGGAGGATCTGGAAGTGGAGAATTCAAAAGAGTCCTGGAAATTACAGACCGTGAGTCCATGATTCTGTTTCCTTCGTACATTTAAACAGTGAATTGGCATATTTTCCTCTAATAGGTACACTGAATTATCTCGGAAAAGATATGAAAAGTTGTCTATGTAGTGTTCCAAGATTTACAGGAATAGGCCTGCAGTTATACGATTTCTGTGAGCACGGTATCAATATGAGTATCAGTTTCATCATAACACATGTTAAAATATATTTGGCATAATATAGGCTTAACACAGTATTTTAGTCAAATAATTGATGTAAATTGGAATGTCCCTCTGAGTTATTACATTAACATAAGAGATTTGGCAGTTAAAAAGAGAAGCTATACTAATTTTAGATGGAATTGTGGCAAACCATGAGGTTTAGTGCAGGTAGCTGCTTTTCATGGAGAGCTATTGGAACCAACGTACTAAAGCACTCAAAAATAATGCCACTTCTGTTTCTTATTAACCTTTCCACTTCTCTTACAGTTTTGTTTCTATGTAATTTGGGGTTTTGTTTAGTTGCATTTTATTTTTGCTTTGTTTATTCTCTGAAACACATTGGTAATAGTTTTCATCAAAAATCCTGTGGTTGTGCACTTGAATGGCATAGAACTCCAACCATAAGCAAAGTAAGTTACTGCTTCTCAGAATCAGGGCATTTTTCAGCCTATCTCTTCTCAGTGTAGAAATCTAGGCAGAGATGGTGGCAATAGATGATTTTTTTTTTTCATGTAAACTCCATTTCTACATTTTGCATTTTTTTTCTGCATTTTGCATTATCTTTATTCACTGAATTTGAAAGTGCTGCATATTTTCAGGCTTAGATGTGAACCCCAGGTCCTTTTTGACTTGACAGTAAAGGGCAATTTAAAAATGTGGCTGTAGTTTCCCATTTCTTTTTGAACTGCTGGAAAAATGTAACAGAACATTTTGAGGCATGCCTTAACAAGTCAGTTTGGAATCAGCCTAAGATGCTCTTGCACTGACACTTAGTCTACACATTTTCAAGACCTACTAGAAGTCTAGATGGGATTTTGAGCAATATCCAAAAAAGTTTGGACACTTACTTCCTGAGAGTGCCCTTGGAGGTTTAACTTTGGAGAAAAAAGTTAGGAGTTCAAATATTTAAAACCAGATGTTCTTTGTAATACTGTATATATCTTACATCTATTTGAAAATGACACACTGTGGTATTGAAGGACTGTAAAATAGTCTTAGAATGTGACTAGAGCTATTAAGAAGGTATTAAATGACAAAAGAATTTCAAGAACAGTATATTTTATTTCATTCTCTTCTACTGCATTAGAATTTTCTTCATATTGATATATTTAGTGCAATCTTTTCAAAATGTCAAAATTATAATTAGCCTTCATATTCTCTTTATAGTACATCTTCTAAATCGCTGGAATTATAAGCTATGTGTTAGACATAGTGAAATTTGCATGTAACTCTGTTTCATTTGAGCTTTTTCTAAGATATTATAGAACAAAATTATGAATCCGTACTGTTCGATATTTTGACTTGTGCATAGGTCTTGAGCTACTAATACTTTCCATGAGCTATTGTGATTTCATGGATTTACGCTGGCATGCATTTCCTGTCTGGAATTCAACTTAAAAGTTGTCTTAAATGTGTACAAAAAGGGTTCTACTTTGTTCTGGGGCGTCACATATGGGCTGTCCAACAGAGCAGTTAAAACATTAAATTTTGTGGAATTTGGTTACAATGAAGGTCAAGAAAATATTTTTTTTTTCAGAAATCACTTGTGTCTTTAAGTATACGTTAAAGTGTATGTTTAAAATAAATTAAACAGTTTTTTTAAAAAAATCTTCTATTGCATCGCTGTGATATATGAGTAGGACTTTCGGAATTTAAAGTTAGATTTAAAGTGAAAACCAATATATTTTAGTAAGAAAACAATTATCTTCTTGAGAGCTAAGATTTTATGTGAAGAACTAGAGTTAAAAAATAAAAATAATTTAGGCTTATATTTTTAATATTTATATTTTACATATATTTATACAATATATATAATTTTGTGTGATTTTCTTAGCTTTGGGTGACTGATATCAATTAAAAGCTAATAAGATTTTAAACTCTTTGTTTTTATACTGAAAAGTTATTCACTGTGATAATATTGCTTACAGCTCCTTGAAAAGTATGTCTGAATTTCAGGTAAGTCTACAAGTTGACCACAGTATCCTTGCCTCTTAGCATTAGCTTCTTTGTGGAGTCATACAGTTAGTATTATTTTTCCTTATCAAGAAAACTTTCTGCATTCTTTTACTTCTGGACAACTTTGCTTTCTCTCATAACCAGCCAAGAAAGAAAGAGAGATTGTTACATATTTTTGTCCATAGTTGAGTCTAGAGGTCCTAGCCATAGCCCAAGTTCCCTTTTTGGTAGCTTCTGCAGACATTTTCACCAAGGAGATAAATGGGCAAAAAATGTGGGCAAAAAATTAATGATCTCATTAAGATATTAAAGTATGTTACAGAACCAGCCCCTTTTATTACTTTGCTGTGTATAAAAATAAAATATAAAGACACATCCACCTTTTTTTTGATGGCATGTCATTGCCTTTTGGACATGTGTCTGTTATTCAGACCCAAAAGGAACAGAGAAGAAGGGAGAGGATATACTTCTGCCAAAACAAACTTGTACCAATTTTATGTGTACAAGTAGCTTGTGAAGTGACAGATTACTTGTTTCCACACTCAGTGCTAGAGATGTAAGAATTGATTTAATTTGGTACAGAAGACTGACAAATGTGTGGTGACAGCCTTTAGGCTTTAGGAGGTCAGTGAAGAGATCTGGTATTTGTAACACAGAAGCAATAGCCTTGCATTACAAAAATGTTTAAAATGTGTTATATTTTGAAAAAAATCTAGTTTTCCTATTGAACAGTCAATCATTATATTCAATGTTTTAAAGTGCTACAATTGTGCTGACTGGTTTGCTCTTTCATAAGTATTTTTAAGATACGGTAAATCGGTGCAGTTATTTGAAGAAATGGTACTAGAAAGGATAGTGTACTTTAAATGTATAAAATAAACAGTAGTATAAAGCCTTGACACTTCATTTGCTAGTTTTATTCTCCTCTAACCTGGGAGCTCCCACAGGACTATTTCATGCGTCACAATGAATTACCTCTTTGAAGCCCCCTGCAGAATGCAGCAGTAATAACAACAAATACTTATCACCTACATATTGATTTGCATCTGTTTTCAAATAGCTCTGTGAGGAAGGACTAATCCCAATATCACCGCACTGAGGTTCTCAATACCATCTATCAAAATTCTCATAATACTTGTAGCAAGACCACCGATTCTCTGAAAAGTGCTCTACCACTAGTTTGTCTTTTTTGCTCATTTTAACATGCAACACACACATTTCTTTACTGCAGCCAGAGATCTTCTAGTTCAGGGCTCAAATGCAGAAATATCAAGGATATATTTGTGCTTAAGATATATATGGGCAAACTTTGTCTCCCACTTTTTTTTTTTTAAATCTCACTTGATATTCATCCTTTTTGAAGAAAGAAGTCTCCAAAATGTTTTATTTCTCACACTTCTTAATGTGTAGATTATTACTTTCTTGTTCAAATCATGGTGTAGAGGTAAAATACCCTTAGAAAAGGCTTTTTGTTGAGATCTCTATATAAATAAACCAGTCTATGTCTCTTGCCTAACATTATACTTCATTCTCAAGTCTCAAACATCCTTTCTCCTCTTTCTGCTCCTTCACCCACTTCAGTATAGTTGCTTTTGTCATTGTTAAATCTGATTCTGGTGGCATATTCTGGGACCAAAACTCTTTAAAGCTGGCAATAAAATCTCCATTATGATGTTTGCCATCTGTTAAATTCTTTTAAACTCTCATCTACATTCTGCTACCTCAGTAAAGCAAGACATCCCTTATGTCTGAGTAGGATTTCAGGTTTTATTTACACACAAGAGTATTCTTCCTAATTCCTGAATGTTAATGAGAGGTGTTATTCAGGTGTCTTTGGAAGGGCAACATGACTTCATTGTTCATAGTTCACTCAGTTCAGAACGTTTCAATTCTATTAAAAATGAGTAAGAAAAAAAAATTCTTGCTGTGAATGCCAAACGTGGTCTAAATATTGCATTAATTTTTAACAGTAACATTCTCATAGGCTATTGTTAATCAAGAGGGTAGGGGAATCTCACTCTTCCTTTTCACGTAAAGACTGTCATAATCTGAGCTCTTTTCTCTCATATCCTTCTCTTTTGTAGAGCTGAAAATCTTTTGAAGAGAAAGATTTATTGCAATTAGTACATTTGGGTGAAAAATTTGCATTTCCAGAATTAGTATTTACTTTCAGCAAGAAGAAGTATAATGTCAACATATATGAAATTCAAAGTTTTTTCTGTGTGCATGATCAAGTGCTGGCACAAAAACATACAATAATATAAATTATTGAAACATAAACAAAGTCAAAGGATGAACCAAGTTCCAATTATTTCCACCCTCCTCCCCCCCAAAAAATAAAAAAATCTCCAAACCACTTTTGGATTGCTAAGCATAGACATTCACCAGCCAATGAAGTTTGAACAGGTAAAGTTGCCAGATGTATGAACATCTTCATGCCACAATATGAAGCACTGTGGTGGGTTGACAGGTGCCAGGTCCCACCAAACTGCACAGCCCTGTGAGGGCTGCTATGGCAAAATAAACTCCAGCTCAGCCAGAACCAATACAAGAAGTGAAAGAAAAACCAAAAGGATTCAGTTTACAATGCCTTGTAAAAACTGAGAAAAGTTACAATAAAACTTTCTTATCCAGTATTTTGCAAAAATGTGTGACCTGCATAATGATATTATACATTGGAATAAAATAAAAGATGATATTTCAATTTTTGGTTGTTTTCTATTTAAAGAGTGTAATTTCTCTCTCTTAACACGTTTTCTCATGAGTCAACATTTGTAGTTCTTGAGTGATGAATTTAACCTGAGTAATGGATTGAAACTGTACTGTCAGGTTGGATTGTTAATTCAAAAACAAATAAGGAGAATGGTTATGTAAAATTTGCTGAGGGAATTTACAAAGTGACAGAAATAAAGTCAGATAATATAAAATGTCATATTTTGCAACAGTGTATTTTTTGCCTTGTTTAAACATGTTACATCCACATGAAGATTTTTATGACAGCAGCTATCAAACACAAACAAAGAAGCACAATTGCTCGTCAGAGGTGTTAAGTTATCATATAGCATTTAATGATCACACTCACTGGTCTAAAACAGAACATCAGAGCAGTGCAATTATTACAAACAACCTGCATTAATAACATGGGGTTATATTTTGCTGGGGGTTACCTTGTAATAGTACCACTAATTCTGAAGTTACCAGAAATCTGGAGCCTTTTACTGCATGTATTATTTCATCAAATTAATGTATAAATACTTGCACTCACAGTTACGAGTAAAGAAACAGTTCTGGAAAAGTACTAATGTTTACTGCCTTCTCATCCATTCTTTTACATTTCTGGAGGAAAATAAATAAGATAATAGGTATCATAGCTATCTGTCAGGATAAAGAATGTCTTAAATGCATTTTTATTTCCACAGCAGTAGAATTAAAAGTATCCAGTGCCACTCTTACAAAAGTGCTATTTTACAGCACCTGCCTGTTGAACAAATTCTGGTTTATTAGTTCCTAGTTTTTAAAAATTTCCAAAAACTCCTTCCTGCCTACCACTTTATGGCTTCCAAACTTGAGCACAAAGGATGTACTCCAGCACGTCCTTCTCTGCTCTGGATTCTCCTGTGACGACTATAGCTCTTCAAGAGCTCCTTTTTGGAATAATCAGAGAAATACAGATTATGATAGTGTTGTGTGGTCAAGGTATCATGCAGGTTGTGTATCGTCTGAACTGGTATGCTACACATCAGAATAAAGCTGGTGGATATTGACACTTTATGTGGTAATGGATTAATAAAAGACTAATTTATCGTCCTGGAGAACACTAAGGCTCCAATTAACTCCTCTCTGTGAATTTATGCATTTCCTTCTAACTTTTCAACAGCATGGACATCCTTCAGGCTATTTCCTTGGACAGAGAGAAGAGGAAAAAAAACCCAAATTCTTGTGATTTGTTTTCCAGATATGTAAACACTTTAAAGCTTTCAGTCAACAAGTTACAGACTGAATGAAGGACTAATATACCATTTCCTTATTTCACCTAAATTTTATGCCCAAAAGCACAGAAGCAATTACAGAGGTACAGAAAGCCAAGTACAGATACAGCCCTTGCTCAAATTGACCTGACAGTGAATGTCAAGTTTCCTACTGCGGACTATAAGATTTAATTCTGAATGGTACTCTTAAGAAGGTGGAGAGCAAAAACACCTGTGTGGAAATTTTTGCTCTACCTAAGGCAAGGATGTATTCCCTCTTTCGAAATGGAGTGGATTGTTTTGTGAGTTCCCTCATTTCCCACTCCTCCTCTACAAGGACCTTTCTGACGTTCTCAAAGATAAACCACCAGCTATAACAGAATTTAGAGATGAGAAATACAAGCAGACTTTTTCTTGATAGATTCATAAGGTTAAGAAAAGCCGACATTAAATTCTTTAAAATGCATCAAGATCACTAAATGCCAGTTCTTCTAGCTAAGCAGGAAATGGTTAACCATATCCATTCCTCAAACACAGAATAAAATGTAAGTATAAATGCAAATGGTTGATGTGATACCATTGTGTTATTTACTAATCCAATCCCCTCAAATGAGCCAGTGGAAAACTGGGAAAACTGGCTAATCCTTCAAAAAGCAGCATACTATCCTAAGTACAATGTTTCTTACCTTTACGTATTGTAAGTGTCTATCTTTGGTGCAAAGACAGTTTAGTTATTTGGATAGATTAGGAGATAATAATCAGGCCAAGTCTCTACAGCTATGGTTAAAGCCATTCAGCTGGCATATAGCCTAAAACCAGAATACTCACTTCACTAATATCTGACCTGAACTTCGCTCTTATTTTTTCCGGAATAAACTTTTAAAGTTTTATTTTTCATCTCAAAAATGGAGAAGAACTTTGAAAATTTCATCAAGGGAACAACTCTTAAAAGAAATAACTGTACCATCTTTTTTTTTTCCTACAAGGCATTAAAATTTCTTATCTAGTCTATATTAGGTTATGGATTATTTATTTTTGCATGTGCCTCTGACATATGCAAAATCAAGGCAAAATACACTGCTAGTTTATGCAAAGTATGGTTAATTGGAAAATAATAAGGCCAATATGTTAGGTTTGAAATTAGTTCTGATTGACTTTTTTCTGAGTAGGCATCATTTCAGTGACTTCATATGAGTTTGTGTTTTCCAGAGGGACCACATAATAAGTTTAGTTGGAGTTACAAAGTTCTAATTGTATTTTTAAAGGCATTACCTTATAATAATACTACTACTTCTGGAGTTACTAGAAAATTGGAGCCTTTTAATGCATATATTATTTCATTGACTATTATATTTTAATAATTTATTAGTAATTTATTATAATTCAATAAATAAATAAATATTTGTTAATTGTTAATGTGTTCTTTGAAATATGTTTCATAATAGTGTATTAAGGATATGAAGAGAATTTTTTTATAACTCTTGATCACTGTATTCAAACTACTCTTTTATCAAATATTTCCATTAATTCAATAGATGAGAACTTCGGCTGTTTTCCTTTACACAAAAGAAAAATCAGCAGGTGTTTTCCTGCAAAAATACATTCCTTTTAATCAATTGTATTTTAAATCAATCCCTTTCTCTAAGTAGTGATGTCTAATCTTCAAAGACCTCACAGTTTTTACTTGAAATAAGCACTCAAAAGTCAATGTATTTTTAAGAAACAGACTTTTGAATAGTCACTTTCATCTGCAGTTACCCTTATAAATGATTTTATTGGGCCTAGGAGATCTTTCTATAATTTTGAAATTTTCTTTTTAAATCTGTCCATGTTTTAATTGTTTTTGGCTGGAGGAGGGAAAGAGCAGCATCTCACTCTTGATGTTCCGTTTCCTATACTGCCTGTGATAGCTTTTATAATCCACTTTAGATGATTCTTTTACTCTTCCAGTTTACTTCTACTCTACTGACCAAAAGCCTCAAAATGAGTTCTCTTTTTTTTTTGTAGAAATTAACCAGTTTTATTTCTTTGAGTGAGAGAAAATATAAAATAAAACTAACCTGTATGTAGTTCGAAACTATTATCATATTTTAACAATAATTTGTTAAATGATCAGATTAGCTATTTCAAGTTTACAGTACAAATGCTACCTGTTACCATTGAAAATCTAAACATGAATTTTGGAGGACAGCTATAGCCTACTGTGTATTTTTTTTTCCATAGAATGCAATCCTACTTTAATAACGATAGGCACAGAGATAGGATTTTTTTTCATGAGTTAAAAAATTTAGACTTCTTTTATAGTCACTGTAAAGAAATAAGTGTCACTGAAAATGAATAAACACATCAGGGCACAGTTGATTAGGCCAACATTAAGCATGTCTGTTAAGGTGAGAATTGTGCCTTACAATCCTTCTTTCTCTCAACTGATTGTAAAAGGACAAGTTTCAGTAGCTTATGTACAGATATCTAAGGTTAGTTAGAAAATGCCTTCCAGAAGTTAGGTTCTTTTGCATTCACTCTGGTTCTGATTTAATATTGATTTTTATTTTTAGGTAAGGATTAAATACCTTTCAATGTACTTAACAGTCTTATTATCAGTATCACTAATGACTTCTTGCAGTAAAAAATAGAGGGTGCACTTGCAAATACAGCTGATAAGACCTATAAAACAGAATTCGTGTTGTCTCAAAGCCCTATTTTGCTGGGAGAAGAAATTATTCCTATTTTCCATGTCTGTGATGGAGAAAGTGGCTGCTGGTGAAAAAAGAATTGGGAATGTCTATAAACCCCGTGGTGTGTTTCCTTATCAAACTGTCTTAGTATCTTTTTGACCTTTTTCTCCTTTTAGATTTTGAATACAAAACTAAATGTAAAACTACAACAACCCAAAACTTTCATAGCCATTATGTGGATAAGGAATTATTTCACTGAATCAAAAAGGAATTGTAAAACACTTTTTAAATCTACTTATGAAAGAATCTGTTCTTTTTCAAAGTTGTGAATCATATCAGACTGTTATCTTTCTATTTCTTAAACAGACTGTAACCATGATAAATGTCACACTTTGATTTACTCAAAGGTGATTTATAGTCAAAGGTAGCTCTTTTGGCCTGTCATGCGTCTCCAGTCTTTATTATATTCTTTTAGAAAATCAAAGTGTGTGTGATCTCCTGAGAGTTCCCTTTGCAACCTGTGCAGAGACTTAAATTAGATTAGTTTCATATTTGCGTCTTCCACTATTAATGATTATAACTCCAATGCCTGGACTAATCTGTTTCTCAGTAATTCATGCTCAAACCATTTCCTAACTTTTAAATAAAAGAGAATCAATTAATTTTTGTTTGTTGCAGAAATTTAGCGCTATCTCTTTTTTCCCCATGAAAGAATATGTAAGGGAGATACAAGGGAGATCTAAGAGAGATCTTAAAATCTGCAAAACTTGTGTGAATGTATATATATATATGCTAATTTAAATCATCACAAGTTCCCAAAAAAGAGTAAAACTATTCAAAATATTCAGTTATTACCTGTATTTTGTAAAATAATGTATTTGGAAGGCAGCAAGTGGACTTTCCTCTTTCTTTTGTTATTTTAGAGGGAAGTAGTTAGGTAATTCCAATCTGGTTTAGGATTGTAATGTCTCCTTTCTACAATAATCTGATAATAGGCACTGGGACTGATTTTAAGTTTCTGGAATGAAATGTGTGGAAAAGGTTTTTTTCAAGGCTGTGTGGAAAAGTTTTTTGCAAGGCAAAAAACTAGAGCAGACACCTAATTGGAGGGGTGGGACTCTGTTTTTACACACACACTCATTTTAACAGATCATTTCAGGAGTCTGTTTCTGTATGTCATCACTAGTTTATTTTGATTGTATGAACTCTGCTTCCAATGTCTATAGCAGACCAGCTCAGATTTATTAAACCTTATACTCTAGATATCTACATTTAGATAAACTGGACATAAATTCCAGCTGTTGGGCTTTCAAAGGTTGGCTAACTAAAACAACTTTCCCAGATATTGGCCAGTAGCAGAGAGGTTAGACATGCTTAACATGAGTTATTTTCCTTATTTAGAGCCCCATTAAGCAGATACTTCTCAAGGCCAGCAGGTGTGCTTAAGGAAGGGAAAATCTCCTGCTTCATTGTGATATACCCAGTTGCAGAAAGAGAGGGTAATGCCACAGCTCAATAGACACAGACTCCATCAAAGCATCCTTTGTGGAACCGTGTAGTCACTGGCATTTTTTATGTCAAGCCCATTACATCTCTGAAACATGGGTCTTTTCTCCCATTTGGATTCCTTTCTCAAGTTCATACAGCCTGCAGTCATCCCCAGGTAAATGCTTTTATTGCACAGGCTGAATTTAGGGCCTCCTGAGTAACTGCTACATTTCTCATATAGGCATATGATTTGTGCTTGTTATAAACATGGACAGACCTTATGGAAAGATAGGTCAGACTACAGAAAGGTCATAAAACTTTTGTTTTCATTTTATTATCACTAATGTCCTAAGGATTATGGACATAAGTCAAGCAATGTCATTTTAATTCAGGGCTAAAATGTCTCTGAGAGCAAACCTGGAGAAGCAAAAATGTAGCTTTGAGAACAGGGATAGGATGACATAAAATGTCTAAGAATAAGAACCTACCAAAGAGAGGATTTTTTTGAGGAAAATGTTTGATTGAGATGTTCAAATGGGAACAAGCCTGAGTAGAGAAGGATGTAAGAGAGAAATTCAGAAACATGCTTGTACACTACCTTTACCATGTCTCTTCCACCATTTTTTTATTGTTTTCTCCCAGTGTTCATAGTCTTAAGTAGAAATGCTCATAAATGTAAGTCTGCGACCAGCTTCGGGAAGTGAGAAACACAGTTTGTGGCACTTGTGCAGCTGATAGTGATGTAGAAAGTATAACACTCTTAAGAGAATCTTATGGATTGTAACAGTGACATTTGGAAAATATGTCAGTTGCCAGAGTGGAGACAGCTAGCTGTAAAAAAAACCCACTTCTGAAATGTCAGGGAGCACAACCAGAATGTGGGAGTTATTCTAAAAGGAAGCAGCTATATATGAGCCATATAGCTGCAAAATAATAATTTACTACATATTGTGTTGTTGCCTTAAATATATAAACACAGTCATTAGCAAAGAAAAAAAAAAGAAGAAGAGGATGGAACGATCCATGAACAATTCATTATTTCCTAATAAAACTATTCAGCAAAAGCTAGTTATAGACAAAAATATTGATCATATATTGTGACTTGCAGAAGACCTTGAGATTTATTAAAACATTTATTATTTGTTAAAGGTTTGCTAATTAAAAGTGCACATCAGGGATTTTGTTTTCAATAACTGAAAATGGCTACTCATATATTTAAATGAAGATAATAAGGAACTTGAATGAGTTTGTTTCTAGGTTACAGTTTGCTTATCTTTGGTAGTTCCAAGACTCAGACACGTAAGACACCTAGACACACAGGACACTTATACACACCTCAAATACAGGCAAACTGAGAGTAAAGACTATAATTTGCAAATTAATTTAGCTGAGAAGGTGGTCTCTGCTACCCACCTTCCCCATTCTCTGGAGCTGTATATCTTCTAGCCACTCTAGTTGAACCACAAATGATGCTGTTTAATACAGACCAAAACTTTGAGGCAAACTGAATGTGCTTCTGCTATATATTAATATAGATGTGCAGGGTTGATTTGGTTGATTGCCAGATGGTCACTCAGCTGTTCTTTAACTCCCTGTCCTCAACAAATAATAAAAAAAAGTGTGATAAGACAAAAGCTTTCTTGTGTCAAGATAAAATCAGAAAGATCACTTACCAATTAACATCACAAAAATGAAAAGGCTCAACTTGAAGAAAGTTAATTTCTTGCCAATTAAACTAGAGTCACATGGTAAAAACCAAACCGCTTCACCCCCATCTTTTCAATCACATCACCCACTTCTTTTCAGTCTGTGTTACTGCTTCATTCCCAGCTCCTTTGCCTCCTTCTGACACCAAGTGTTGCATGGGTGACAAGGAGGGGATTGATTGCAGCCAGTTCGTAACAGTTCCATTCTGCTGCCTTTTCTCCTCACATTTTCTTCCCTGTGCCAGCATGAGTGCTCCCCAAAAGCTGGAGCTTCCTTCAGGGCATATCCACGAAATTCTCCTCAGGCTGCAGTGTGGTAATCAGCTTCTCTCTACATACTGCAGGGGAGTCTTGGCTGTGGTGCCTGGGGTACCTTCGTGTTCAGAAGGTTGTTTCTCTCCATTTCTCCCACTTTCACTACTCTCACCTCCTTCTTCTCTGTGATAAGCAGAATTTTTCTCTTTTTAAAATACATTTTCCCTGAGGCACCGCAGTCCTGACTGGTGGGGCTGAGCGATGGATCCTGCGATGGATCTGCTGAATCCTGCTGAAGGTGTCTGTGTCACGCATGAGGCATCCCAGTCCCTCCTCAGAGATGCCACCCTACAGCTCCCACTGCCAGCACTGGGGCACATAAACACAGAGCAGCTGTACACCGGGCACTTATCTGTGTTATCTGGGTGTCAGATAACACAGGGGAGTCCTGTCTTTATTAAGAGGGAATCAGGGCAAGGGGACAGGCTGAGCTTAATCACTCACTGTGGTCATGAACCAGCTCTCTGGCCAGTCCTGTGGGCTCAGCTGAGAGTCTACTGCTGCACACACAGAGTGGTTTGGCCTGTCAAGGGCAAAATCTTTTTCTACATTCATTTTTCTACAGCTCTCTCTACAGTAAGTTACCAAGTGTTGCTTGTAGATCTGCTTATGTACACTCAGGACTTGACTTGCTCCTGTTCCTGTACCAAGTATTTTGATAGACTCAGTTTTAGGTCCTTTGAGACAGTCACTACCAAAATCCCAGTAGCTTTACATTGTGGAAAATGGCCCCGTGATTGATACTGGTGTTAACAACTTCCACAGGAAAAGGAAAAATTCAATAGATAGTAGAAAAAATGTAACTTCTCATGACCTGTGTTCAGACCTGCATGCCCTTTCAGACTCTTATGAGTAGACTGAGAAGCTGCTACTTCTGCTTCTCAAGGATCACTTCTTATTGGAATGCACTGAGCAAGACGTGTGATGCATAATAACATAGAATATATCATGGAAATGGAAACTATATAATTAAAGAGATTGTGATTAAAAGCTATGAGCTCAGTAACACTTTTATGAAGTTATAAAGTAGTTTTCTAGTAAATTTTCAAATGTAATACTCAGTTCATTAACAACTCTTGTCATCCTCAAATCCATAAGCATTAACTTATTTTACTGTATAGCAATTTCTAAGAAATGTAAGTCATAAAATGTAAGAGAAAGTGTTTAGATATGGATTCAAAAAGAGAACAATCAGATTTTATTTCTCCTCTATTTAATGCTATCTATTGCCTTTTTTCTTCCTTTTTTATTGTTCCTTCATTTTTCTAATTAGTTACCATTTGTCATTTTATGCCAACTGACATAATTGTAAGTCATTGTGTAGGATAGCCTTAGAAGCAGTTGCCTCACACATAAACTCTTGTGTCCAAATGGCCACTTAGCAAAGTGGATTTTAATTTCTCACCATTCATTTCTAATTCAATTACTCTAAACAGAATAATTGAAGAGCAGCAGGTGTTTTTTATTTCAGTTCTTAACTTACCTTTTTAAATAGCAGTGTTCTTTCACAGAAGGATGGCTATTAATTCTTCTGTATGCCAGAAGATGCCACTGTAGCACTCGATTATAGACGGTAAAGACTGATGACAGGGGAGAAGGACATGAATATTGTCAGATACAGCATCTGATTGATTGCACCTGAGAAGGTATTACTGTGAGTGTCCTACAAGTACAGGGTCTTAATCTGGTGAGAGAATGAGATTCTGCAACATTTATTTATTTTTAAAAAAAATTAATAAGAACAGCTACATATTGGGAACTAAAGGAAATAGTTATTTTATGGTATAATTTCATAAACTGCAATCCTAGTCCTGTATTTGCTGCCAAACACTAATATGAGTACATGTTCTTTCTGCAAAGGATTTTTCTAGAAAGGATTTTCCTGCTGTTTAATATACCATATAAATCACTTTGAAAAAATAGTGTTCTTAGGTTGCTATTTCATTTTCTTCTGTATCGTTAATCGCAGAGAGGTTTGAGATCATCTGTCTACTTCAGTGTCATGTTTTTTTTTTTTTCTTTTTTTTTAATACTTTAAAAATTCTCTTAGTGAGCAGTCCATCATTACCTTTAGAAACTAGGTTTTCCCTCAGGCAATAAAGAAACAGGGCAGCCAGAAAATATTTCCCCAAAAGGTCTACCTAAAAGAATGTTTTGTTTTATTTTGCTTTATTTTATTTTAGGAACAATTTGAACATTTTACCTCTTGAAAACTATGCTACTTACTGGTGACAGAGGAGAAGAGGAAGTAAGGTTACTCTGCAACTCTCTGATGGTCAAAAAAAGGTTCAAATTGATAATCTATAAAGAATTACAATTGGAAGAAACACTTTAAAAGCACTTTCTTTGAACAAGATCGCTATTAATTAATTGTTTGTCCTCAGGGTGCCTACATAAGAAGGTGAGCAAAGTGTGCGTGCGCATAAGTTTTCCAATGGGACACTGCAATCCACTGTCAAATGTGAGAGTCATCAAATGGACAATCAGAATGCTGTTGTGGAATTTAAATTGTGCAGGTTCTTCTTCCACAAAAGGTGGAAAAATTACTCCCAAGCACTGTACAGTTCAAATTTTATGCCATGTATTATCAATATTCTCTTTTTTCAGTTAATGTTTAAAGACCTCATGTCTTGAGATCAAGCAGGTTTGTCAGCTAAACTTAAGAATTTTTCAGTTCTAGTAACTGGCCACCACAGAGGTTTTACCTCATTTACTGTAAGTCTTTGAGCCTGACCCTTCGGCTAGTTGTTCACCCATCATGTTTAGCTGTATGCTGGACATTTTACTCACAAAAATTCTGTGAGAGACAGTATCAAAAGCTTTTCTAAAAGCCAAACACCCATGTTTACTGCCTTCCCTTTGTCTACTGGTCATAAGTGGTTTGTTTCCACATCCAGCACATCTATTCATCCTGCTCAGTGTACTCAGTAGCTGCTCTGTTAGTAATCATCTCTTTAGTGAAATAACAGAATTTGTAATCAGAATTCATAAGTTACCATGAGGACTAAAAGCCTGGTCTCTGTGCTGTGGCTTTGAAAAGCACATTGAACTCCACTAGGGGGTGGTGAAACTGGGGATGTCTTCTACACTGAAATTTATGCCTTCTTACTTATCTCCATGAAACACTAGCTGATCATTCTGTCCTTTCTTTCAAATTTCTCAAGAAGTATGTAGGGAGGCACAAGAAATGATATTTGGTCAAGTGACAGATTATTGTAGAGTTGATTACTATGAGGCAAAACAACTCACGTACCTGCCCACTGTTATTTTTGATTAAACATCCATCGAAAGTTTTTGCTGAAACAATCAAATTACTTGAATGCACCTATGAAATTGGTCTAATAATAGCAAATGGTCATCCTGGATTTGGATAATGGATTGAACATTAATGTTCTTACTGGACCCACAAATAAAATGTTAAATAGGAATTGCACCTGGAGATTATTTGTTTCACTTAGTATCATTGTAAAACTTTCTTCATTACTTCTCCATAGCATCTCATCTTTGCATCTTTTTGTTTTGTGAATACTAAAATATACCCTACAGTTGAGCACTTATGTTTTTAACTTATAATTGTGTAATTAAAAGGTGAAAGCGCATGTTAAATGCATCAGCAGAGTGCATTTTTGGCAAAGAAGGTAAAGTATATAAAATGTGTATTCCATCTGTTACAAATGTAGGGTCTTTTCACCAGTAATTACAACAATTTTATCTGAAAAATAGGATTTATTCTACCCCAAATACAGCTAAAAGTAACTGTGAATTAAAGTATATTTGGAATTAAATAGAACCCACATAAAATCTAATTTTGATTTTAGCAAAAACTAACTCAATTTCTATCGCAATTCCTGGGTTTTGTGTTTACTGATGTTCCCATGCATTATTCAGAAGCACCAAATATTAGGTAAGAGGCAAAGCACAGTGTTACTGAGGCATTTAGTATGCAATAGAGAATTTTTTTTGATGACTCATAGGTAGGGCCAGTGATACAGGCAGTGAATGTTATGTATGTCACTGTGCACATCAGTGTTGCAACAACAAACTGTTTATTCCTGTTTTGCTGCATTGAATTCATCTTCATCCATAAAAAAGTATGATGGATCCAAAATCATTTGTGATGAAGCATTTAGTCACAGCTGCGCTCACATCTCTTTTTGGAAAAGATCACTGGTAAATATTACGATAAAATGTTGAAAGTAATTAAAATTAAAGACTTTGATGGACCACTTCTGAACATTCCTTTTTATGAAATAATCTAAATTTAACTATGTAGTGAGTTAACTGTGCCTGGATGCCATATGTCTACCAAAGTCACTCTATTATTCCTCTCTTCCTCAGGACAGGAGAGAGAAAATAAAAGGTAAGTCTTGTAGGTTGAGATCAGGACAGGGATAGGTCACTCACTGGGTACCATCAGGGGCAAAATGAACTTGACTCAGAGATACTATTAAAACTTAATACCAGTGAAATCTGAATAGGGTAATAAGAAATGAATCCAACCTTTAAAATACCATTGCCCCACTCTTCCCTTCTTCCCGGGCTCAACTTCTTTCCTTATTTTCTCTATGCCTCCTTTCACCAGCAATGCAGGGGTGCCAGGGGGTTGTGATCAATTAATTCATCAGGTGTCTCTGCCACTCCTTCCTCCCCAGAGGAAGACTTCCCCTGCTCCCTTCCATATGTGGGTCCCTTCCATGGAGCATATTCCTTTATGAGCAGACTGCTCCAGCATGGATCCCACATGGGATTGCGAGTCCTGTCAATAGACCTTCTCCAACAGAGGCCCCTTTCTCCATGAGGCTCCAGGACCATCACCTCCTTTAGGTATTCATCTGTTCTGGAGTGGGGTCTTCCATGTGCTGCCAGTGGATATCTGCTGTTCCACCATGGACTTCCACAGGCTGCAGGGGCACAGCCTGGCTCACAGGGTCTGCACCATGGGGTGCAGCAGCAGAATCTCTGCTCCAGTGCACAGAGCACTCCTGCCCATCCTTCTGCACTGACCTTGATGTCTGCAGAGCTGTTTCTCTCAGGTGTTCTCTCTCTTCTCTCTGGCTGCCATTGCAGTGGGTATTTTTCACTCTTTTTAAATAACATGATCTCAGAGGTGCGAGCCCTGTCACTGATGGGCTCTGCCTTGGCTGCCTTAAAACTGGCTCACATTGTCTCTGTCAGACAGTGGGGAAAGGTTCTGGCAGCATCTTACAGTAACCACCCCTGTAGGCCCCCTGCTCCCAAACCCTGGTGATGCCAATCCAATACATATACTAATATTTTATTAAAATAGAACAGAAACATAAGGCAGAAAGCAAGATAACATAAATGTACTTTAAGTTAAAATTTGTAGTGTGTTTGGGAGCTAATTTTCATAGTCAGCTAAATCAGTAGTTTACATACAGGACTGAAGTATGGCCATATAGCATATTTTATTAAGGTTATGTGAGGCAGTATCTCGTAGAATCATGTGTGGAATCATGCTGCTTTTTCAGATCTTTCTTTTTTTTTCCTGTTTGTTTTAAAAAGTTCAATATTTACCAAGAATATCTTTTTCCTTTGAATCTTTCTTTGGATTGAAAGATATCCTGTAAATGCATTATATACAGGTTTATATTTTATATAGGTATTTTATATAGGTTTATATATTTTATATTTTATACAGGTTTTTTTATCCAGTATTTTAGTCAATATTTAAAACTATAAATATCATTTTTTTGAATGAATAGTATATTTGGCATACTAGATTTACCAATCAGTACCTTGTGTAATCCTCAATCTTGAGAATGGCCATTCTCATATTAAAAGATTAGAGAAAAATATTTTCTCTAATTATCTATTCTTGCATCCAATATGAATCTTTTTTTCCTTATCACAGAAAACTTGCAATCATTAACATGTTAGTTTTCTTTATATTATCTGCAATTAATTTCTACTGTTTTCTAAGTAGTTAGTGAGTCTTCAGGTTTGTGTACACTTTCACATGGAATACAAACTGACACTGAAATAACCTGGGTTTTTTTAAAATTAATGGAAGTACATATATGTCTCATTATTTTCTTGAGTACAGTAAGATGCAAATAGCAGATTTCTTTGTTTTGTCCATAATTCAGAACATCTGTCTTGAAAGTGCTCTGTCCCTTGATTCTTTTTTCTGAAGTATATTAGCAGTATCTTTTCTCACCATATCCTTTGCTTTCCTGCTGTCTTCTCTGACTGTTCCTGGCACAGAAAATTTTAGTTTTGCCCATATATCTGAAGCCAACTACTAGCTATCCTTTGGTCTGGGCATAATCTCAGGGCTGTCACGTTATGCACAAGGAATCCCTCATGCTGCTTTAACAAGGTTTCACTGAATATACATTGCAAAAATTATTAGCTCAAAAAATTGGATTTTGAATAGGTTTGAATTTCCTCCTGAGTATTTTAATGCATTTTTTTCCTTTTATTCCACTTTTATTGTTATAATAATTTCAAATTTTCAAATTTTCTCCACAACAATAAGCAATGCTAAAAATATATTAAAGGCCATCTTCCTGTAACCCTGTGACTCACGAAGCTCTGCCTTTACAAGGGCAGCAAATATCCAGAAACTGATCATTTGAGACAGCTGACATAACTTTAGCTGCCTTAATCCTTTCAACAGACTATGGGAGCAGGGAGAAATACAGCCCTGGTCATAACCCTTATTTATATATTCCTATTCTCAAGTTTACCTTTACAATCAATGAGAGTGAGGACAAGAAGGGAGGGAAGGGAACATTACCTACTGTGGTATTACAATGCATTCATATGTGGGCAAGAACCCCCATTCCTAAGCCAAAGACACCATCTACAGCTTCAGTAAATATTGGTCTAAAAATTGTTATATTGATAATATTGTTGAATTTAGTGAATATAGAACACAGATATCGGCTCTCTTCCTTCTCTTAACCTGTATAAACAAAAAAACAGTTTTCTGCCAAGAAGTTTAAAAACTGAAGGAACAGCTATTGGATTTCTGCTCCTTTGTTCATACTTTCAGAGGCTGGAGACTGATTTTGTAAAAATGATCAAATTTTGTATTTTTCTTTTATGTGTAGAGTATTTAGATGAGCCATACATTATGTAGAATGAAAATTGTTGGCTTGTTTGGTCTGAGTACCCTTTCCTTTGCAAAAAGCAATGAAATTATTGTTTTAGCACATTTAATATCAAATATTGATCCCTCCACTAAACTAATTTCAACTACCAGGCTCTTAGTCTTTAATTATGAAGCACAGTAAAAATATAAATCAATAAACTACTAAAGATTTAATTGAATCAACTGTATTGGAATTATTTTATTCTTTACTTTGATATTAATATCCTATTTATAGTAGTGGGTTTGCAGCATATAAGCAATAGCATACATTGGCTAACAACATACATCCATTTTGCTTTATACAGCTTAGTTAAACACACAGTATGATGCCTTATAATAAAAGTAAGACAATGCCTTTTTTCATTAACTAGATCCACACCGAACAGGAATGTCTTTTTTAAGAGAAGGCAGTCAAAGACTGAAAACAAGAGTGGCCTTTTCTGTACTTTAAAATAATGTGAATCATTTAAGGCCGTATGCTATCTGATGAAACTATATTGGAGAAAAATGATGAAAAAAACATAGAAGATTATTCTGTTTTACTAGCTGATTATTGGAAGGAAAGCTTATTATTGTTTTAACTTATACTAATGTTCCTGTATCATGGTTATCAAAGAGTCAACAATAATACTAAGTAACGTAGCATAGTCTGTCACATCGTGGTTGCTTTTCCCTTGTCTCTTCATGGATGAACTATGTGTGTACACCAGAATTTTTATTTTCTGCAAACCAAGGTCAAAGAATTGTGCCTCACATCTGAAGTGTGAGAAGCTGTGCTTCTAATGCCCTTTATCCAGCTTGGCTAAGGATGTCAGTAAGACTGATGCTGTTGAGGTGCTAGACTAGAACTGCATATTGTCTTCTAACAGCTCTCCCCTGCACAGAATTAAACAAGTTATCTGTTGTGCTCTTTTGGACTGTGATAGAATCAATTTTCTTCATAGTACTTTATAGGGTGCTGTGTTTTGGATTTGAGACCAGACCTATATTAATAACACAGCAGTGTATTAGCTATCAAGCATCAAGGCCTTTTCTGCTTTTCACAGTGGGAGGCTGAGGATGCCCAGGGGAAGAGGCACAGCCGGAACAGCTGATGCCAAGTGACCAAAGGGATATCCCACACCCTTATGGTGCCATGCTGAGCAATGGGGAAAAGAAGCAGGAAGCGGGGGGACGTTCAGAGTGATGGTGTTTCTTTTCCCACTGTTGCACAGAATCCTGCTTTCCTGAAGATGGCTGAACACCTGTCTGCCCATGGGAGATGGTGAATGAGTTCCTTGTTTTGCTTTGTATGTTTGTATGGCTTTCATTCTTTCTATTAAACTGTCTTTATCCACAAATTTTCTCACTTTTACCCTTCTGATTCTCTCTAATGTCCCACTGGGGAGGGCTGAGCTAGGATCTGTGTGGGGCTGAGTTTGCTGGCCAGGGTTAGACCACACACCTGTAAAAAATTTTGTCTATTTACTCCCTAAGTGAATACATTGATCTTAGCTTATTTTCCACAGCTCTTTACTATATCTAGAAATCTAGATATGGTTATTTTGAAAGCTTAAAGACTGATAGGAATGAATGCATGGTTTGTAACTTTGTTCTGTGTTGTTGTTAAAGAGACCTTTTCAGTGGAATGGTGCTTAGTGCAGTTTTCTCAGTTGAAAATCCATAGTGTATGTATGCAGTGCTTAAAATAAAAAAGTTTGAGGAACACTAGCCTTCACATTACTCTGTAAAGCTATATAGTATACAGTTTAACATCAAAAGAGGAGATACCTATATAGTTTTAAACTCTTGCATAGCAGAAAAGTGATTAGAGAAAAAACTGCATTCAGATGAGATAGTTAGCAGTGAGAATGGAAAAAATGAGGAAGTACTATGGCCACACTAAGTTATTTCAGAGAAATGACTTTTCGTTCTGGTAAGTTTCTTATTCAAAACCAAACCAAACCAAATCCCTCAAATGCAATGTGGTATGACATTGTCTAACATACATAATTAAAGAAATACTGTCTTGAATAATGTATTTTAGATTTATTTTTATCTTTTCTGATAAGATCTGTAGAGATTTTCAAATCTTCCCTTCCCAAATGTTAGCATTCATTGCCTACAAAATTAAGATCTGATCTTTCCTTGGTGAATAATTGAAATAAAATGTCTACAAAGGAAAATGCAGAAACAAAAGATGTTAAATTAGTAAGTGGTAGATTTTTTTTTTTTAAACCAAATCAGCATACATCTTTTCCTTTAGTGACATTTATAAGCTGTAATTGAGTTTTAGGGAGTTGACATATTATGACTTCATATCTGAGTCTTAGCAGGTATTTTTTAGAGTAGGCTGTAAGCTCTTCCCAGGTACAAGACAGTATAACTTGTTTTGAACTTAGACTAATTTCAAGTACATCCTTCCTCTGACATGTCATCTTTTATAAGTTAAGAAGAAATCTTCCTGGTGGATCTGCTTCCAATAAGGAATGGTTCCAAAGAAGAGAAATTCTGGCCTCTTAGGAGGAATCTTTGCTTTTTCTAGAGAATGCAATAACTTTTCATTATCTGGTCTCTAAGCCTTTCCTGTTTTATTTATGGTTGTATTTGTTTTGGCTTCTTCTGTCCGTTTATGTAACAAAGAATGTGCAACAACTCACTTGTACAAGTGCTTCAGTATTGTGAAAAAACATTCTAGTCAGGATACAGGCTTTTTCTACTAGTAAATCACTTTATGGATCTCACCATCTCACCTGAAATTCCAGTATCAATGTTGGTTCTACAGAGACTGTTGTGCATGCACACATGAATACATCCAAACTAGAAATTGAATAATGTACTTCCTTCTCAGTTGCCCCTTTGTTTTATTTCAAGTAGAGTAAAACAGTGCCAACCTTGTGCTCCCATGGTATTAAATCACATTTCCTACTTTAAACTTCAATAAATCACCTAATTCTTCTAAGTCTTGCATTGCTTATCTTCCTCTGCCTTATCCTTAATAAATAGCTGTCTGTTTTCTAGGCTTTTACTCCTATATCTTCCTTTTCTGTAGCATCCTTTCCTATATTCCAGATTACTCTTTAAAAAATAGCCCTTAGTCCTAAACCCTATTGAAAGACTTCTTCTGAATCTGTTCCATTTGTTTTATCTTGGAGTTTTATATTTTATTGTGGTGACTGTTGTGCTTTTGACATTCTAACTTTTTTATTTTGCTAAACCGGTTTAGAGAATCAAAGGAAGGAAGTAAGCCTTTACTAATTAATCAGAACTAACATCTAAAGGAATGGAACCACTGCTAAAATCACCTTGTCTTCAAATTTATGTAATTAAATAAATTAATTTTTATATATATTTTTATAATTCTTAAGGGTGCGTATGGTGAACTTCAATAAGAGTATTTTACTTCTGTAATTTCTTAATAGTTAATATAGAGCATGGTTGTACCTGCCTATATGCTGCATAATTAAAATATAGGAAGATCCTCCACAAAATGTATTTAGTAATAAATATTAAGCCTTTAATAAGGCATTTTCCCTATACCAGAATTAAGGATTAATACCTTGAATATTTAAAAATTTTCTGATTTAATACATATATTTATGATGGCAAAATCATCTTGTTTCACCAAACCTAAAGAGTATTAGACAGATCAGTTTGAGGGCAACAGAAATCTCCAAAATGTAAGTAACTGAGTTTGTCTTATTTTTGTGTATTCCAACGTGCCCCTATCCTTACAGAACTTTTTAAACCTATCCATATCCCAGAAAAAGGTCTTCAAACACATGAAGTCATTGAAACCCTGAATTAAATCTCAGTGCACACAGTGCCTCTAACATGCTTTTTTCTAAAGTATCAAATTCCAGAGCGGAAAAAACCCTCTTCTTTTTTTTCAAGAGTTTATAATTCAATGATTTATTTATAAACCTGATGACACAGATTAAGATAAAATTTTTTAAGTTTATTTGAGGAATGGTTTGGGGGTTTTTTGTATTTGTTTCCGTTTTGCCATGAGTTTAGCATAATGTCTATTAGCTACAGGTGCTAATCCAAAAGAAAACACTGTATAATAGCAGACTCAGAAGTATATGTCAAACTGAAGTCAGTGAAAGAATTTTGTATGTTCAGTTGCAAAGTTTGCTATAGATAGATTTCTTGTCACTTGGATCCATGCTGATCTGTAGATTTAGTAGACTTGAGGGCCTTGATATAACCTGCATTTTGCAAACATTAAAAAAACAAAATTAGTTCTGACTTTTTCTAAGGTTGCTATGAACTCATATAATTTAAATATGTATGAGATGGAGTATTTGCTGTAAAGTATTTTGCAGGCTGAAAGGGAAGATCTTAATTTAATATGCTACATTTAATATCTAAAAAATTTCAGCTTATAAAATTCTTTTCTTTCTTTCAATCCTTTAAAAGGGTAAATGAATGGGTTATTCAATCACTGGTTCTATAATTGTCTCAGATTCTATTACAGAGAATTTTCTATTTGCTGCTTAATCTCTGTCAGGATTCTTTTCTAAATCCTTGTCTTTGAACAAACTGGTTACATTTTTTATTATATTTATACAGGTCTTTAAGCACCATTAACTTGCAAAGAAACCAAAATAATGTAAATATATTTGAAAATCTACTTTTCATGTGAAAGAAATATTTCTGAATTAAATAAAAATAAATCCTTCCTAGAACAGTTTCCTGGCTCTTGAGTAGTTCAGTATTTGTCACTGTATTATAATAATGTTAGTGATGTTTTTCCAATTTTAATTGCTGTCATTTCTTCTGATGAGTGGGTTGTGTAGAAGTTGAAATAAAGAAAAGTCAGTTTTCTCACTAGATAGTCATGTAGACTTGTATGGAGATGTTTATAGAAACCAGTTTCATATATTGTATTTTCCCTTGAACTCTGAGCCTTCTTGCCTTCCATTTCCTCTCTGTCCTGTGGGAGAGGGAGTGAGAGTCTTGGAAGGGGTTTGGCTGTCACTGAGGTTAGCCCACCACATACACATTGTCAGATAATTGCACCTATACATACCAGTTATAAATGCCACAGAATATCTAAAAGCCATTCCAATGACATTTCCATTATTTTTTTTTTAAATTCTTCTATGTTGTGTGTCATTTGTCCCATAAGAAAAATTCTGACATGTTTTGCAGCACCATGACACATTATTGCATGATTTTTTTTTTTGTTTTAATAAGAGCGACTTAAGATCCTACCTAATGTTATTCTATGTCTTTGGCTACAGGGGAAAAATTATTTTCTTGCAGCTTTTATTAGGCTTGCTAAATAAATAAACCATGTGTTATATCACTCTAGAATTCAACTCTGTGTAGCCATTGTAAGCTATTATGTCCTCATGAAAGCCTATAATATAAAAAAGATCTTTTCCCTGTTTTGTAAAAATAATGTCCAAAGTTGCAATACATCATACTATAAAGGGTCCTAAGATTTTATGCTCACAGAATATTGATTTTTTCCACTCATCAGAATTTTTATTAATCTTTTTCTCAAATACATAAGTGAAATGCAGTCCAAATTTTATTAGCCAACTTATATATGATTAACTTTCTGTTCAAGTATAAAAGAAAATATGAGAGGAAACAAGATTTTTAAAAAATTCTTTTCTTGTTAAAAACAATGAATATAGGTGATGTAAAGTGGGATTTGCACCAATTTAAAGGTTAGTTTCTAAATCTAGAGTACTCAAGATTCACTTTATATATATCAGGAAAACTGGATTATTCCAAATAAAGTTTACTTGATCAAAAACTATGGAATTAATAAAACCTGGATTAATTTTTCCCCATATGTAGCTATTTTTCTATGATGACAAGAGAAATACTCTAGATCACTCAGAAAACAGAAGGATATCTAAATATATTGCTATTAAAATCTAGCTTCATGCATCAACCTGATTTTCAAAAAATATCTTAGGCATTTTTAGACAAACTTGTTTTGATTTCTAAATGCCCAAGTTTTTGATTTTCTTAACGGAAAATAGGATTCTTATAGACTACCTCCTCAGACATAATTATGCACTACATATGATTTACTTTTCAAAAAAGGAAACAAATTTCTTTCTGAAAACTTTTAGGGGAATTAATAAGCACTAATAATAAATTAATAGAAAACACTGGAAATAATATATTTTAATTTCTGATGAAACAAAAGCATTAAGAAAATCTTAACCTGCAAAAGGGCTGAGTTCAAATGATAAACTAGATAAAATAGATTATAGATATGTAACATAGAAATGCACTTTTAGAAAGGAATTGGGAGATTTGAACTTTCAAATATGTGATTAGGCTAGCAATGTGTAACAATACATATGACTACTTTTTACTTATCATTTTTGGTTGGTTTGGCACTTTTTTCTTGTCAAAGAAGTTGCTATTTGTGAAAAAACTACCTGCTTGTAAAGCACTGTCTACTGGTTCAGGAAAAACAGCTCATAATAACTAATGCTTTTCCACCAAAGGAAATTCTCATATTTAAAAAATAATGACCATAATAACTTGCATGCAGTGCATTCATAACTATGCATATAAGATTGCAGTTTTCCTTTTTTTAAAAAAACTGTCTATTTACTTTATCAAACTCTGATAGTGGAGATGTTGGCCAAGTTTTCATTACTAACATCTGAGAAGTCCTTTGAGAACTCAGTGTTTATGTAAATTTTCTTAGCAAGACTGGAGAGCTGAATCTCAAATACATTCATGAGGAAAATTTTAAGAACATAAGTAAACAGTAGAAAAATATTAATATCTTGAGACTGTTTAATGTAGTACAATAATGGTTCCATGTAATTTTGTTCATACTTTTGGTATAATTTTTCATTTCTAGTCTCACAATATAAACATGTATGTTTTCTGTCTGTTCCAGTAAGAACAATTATTACAAGAACTTAATAAATCTGATCCGCTCTGTTCCATTTTTTATCCTGGACCCTGCTCAGAACTCAAAGTACTCACATAATTGATTACAAAAGAGATTTCTAACTTAAGCAGGAAAACAGTCTCTGCTGCTTTACAAGGATAAACTAGGTATTAATATTATAAATGTAGAAGAATGTTTTACAACCTTTAAGGGACTCCTACAGATTTGACCAGTTAATTATCTGCAGACTTTTAACTGTCTAAAACAGTTCCTCAAAGAAAACAGCTGTCTTGTCTTGAGAGTGAGGATGCCCAATAGAGGCTGTGGAAAGAAACATGCCTTCTATGAATAACATGAATTATTTGAACTATGAAAGAAATAAACTCTTACAATGTGTTTATTTTTTCACAGTATTTAATTTACTGTCATGCATTTTTTAATTAAGTTTTTAGCCTCTGGTGAAATTGTTTCTCTCCTTACATAGACATGAATTTAGAGCATCTCAAAAATGTTTGCATTAAGTTTTGCAAAGCAGCAATATGTAATTTTTTATTTTTGGAATTGCTTTCCTATTAAAATATCTATTTAAAAGCAAAATACCAGACAATGCTTTGAGATTAGGAGACTAAGAACATTCCTAGGTATCAATTACATTTTAGTCAGGTTACTTCAGCCATTACTCTGTAACCAGTAATTGGACTCTTTGCTTAGAATCAGAATGGGTCTTTTGGACAGAAGCTTTGTTTTTATTGCATTTGCAAAGGTTTGCTACATTTCTGGATGGGTGCTACTCAATCTTTCATAAACCATATTTTTCTAAGTCTAAGTCATGGCATTTTGCTCAAGTGTTCTGTTTAAAGTTAGGTGCTGGCATAGGCACTGGTGTCTTCTCTGTGGTGACCAGTGACAGGACTGAGGGAATGGCCTAAAGTTGTGTCAGGGGAGGTTTAGGTTGGATATGGGGAAAAGGTTCTTCACCCAGAGGGTTATTGAGCACTGAACAGCTCCCCAGGGCAGTGGTCACAGCACCAGCCTGACAGAGTGCAAGAAGAATTTGAACAATGCTGTCAGGCACCTAGTGTGACTCTTGGGGCTGTTCTGTTCTGAACCAGGAGCTGTATTTCAATTACTCTTTTGATTCCCTTCCAGCTCAGGATATAAGTGTCTGTTCAAGTGGATTGAAATGGCCATTCTTTCCAGTAGAGGCCTATAGTAGATATAATTGTTCGTAGAAGCACTAGTGCTCTGTTGAAAAGTGACAAAACAATATGGAACACCAGGCTTTTGGCTTGTTGTCTCTTTAGTGCAGTGCATTACCTTCTGTACTCCTCCTTCAGGATTAGTTCTGTTCTGGTGCCTCTCATTCTGTCTTGATCCAGCTCTGCTTTGCAATGATGCTGTGAACCACTTTAACGTGCTTGTGCCTTGCTTATGTACTTGTGCTGCACTCCAGCACATTGGTCCCTATGTTCATTCTTTCCATTTTGTAGCCAAGTGCACCTTCTGCCAAGAGCCCTCATAACTGTCTTGTTGTGGTGTCATCTTTCCTACTACTTGTATTGACTGCTGTAACTCTACAGTAGAGAAGGGAGTATTTAATGTTAGAGTACCCTAACTCTTTGACTCTTCGGAACAATGATCTGAGGCAAAACACAGATCAGAAGGTTTCTAGAAATTTTGTTTGCTCTTTTCAGGGTCACTATTTAAACACTGAAAAACAAAGTGAACTATTTTCTTTGCATTTAGTTACTAACATCTACATACTGTTACACTAATAATGATAAGTAGTCAGACAGCAATAAGATTTCTTTCAACCTCAAATGCATTTATTGTAATCAGAGAAGATAATTTAGGGTGAAGTAGTGATCATTAATCTAGGATTTCTAAACTGTCTGAAAACCTGCAGGTGCTGTGAGAAAATGGAAGAGTTCTTTTGCTGGAGTAGTTCTTTTGCTGCAGAAACTCTGCTGAGATGAAAAATTTGGCAATTTCCCTTATTTGGTTAATACTGAGCACATAACCCTGCTGCTTCCTTGTGGAGATGCGCCCTGTACTCAGTATGGTTGCTTTGTATTGCTCCAAAGCTCAATACTTTACAAAGCTGCTTCTCTCCTATCCTTTATAAATTGTGTCATTAGATTGTCTTTTAATGCTATTTTTTTTCCTGGAATTGTTTGTGAATTGATTTACATACTATCAGATGCAGGTAGATACTGTGCTGTGAAGAGGCTGACCTTTGGCAATATACAACACAAATGGTGAAAATTAAATTACCTTTTCCTTTCTCAGTCATATAAATCTAATGTTATTAGTAACTAAGGAAATGACATCCACTAAAAAATATGACTTTTATCCTGCTAGTGTCCTTTAAACTTTGTATTTTGCAACTTTTTTTTGTCTGTATTAATAGCAGAAAGTAAGTCTCGTGACCTTTCTTTCAGGTGATTTTTTTTACAGCAAGTTTAATGCAGTAATTCAAATGCAAATATACAAAATAGTCTGCAAATAAGAATTGCTCTAAGAAATGCCCCCTCTTTAATATTTGTGAGGTGCTTGCAATATTCTTTGCTCTTATACAATGAATAAATAAACTGAAAGTAGCCAGAACATAATTGTGAAGCCCCATATTTCTTTGTGGACAGTGCAATGTAAATCTCCTTGAGGAAGCAATGACTATTGTGATATGACATCCCAATAGAAATCAGTGTCCTCCTTACAGAATATGCGACTTACAGCTGTGGGAAAAACACCTTGGAATCAGTAAGAAACTGACATCTGCAGCAGGTACGTGTCTGTGGTAGCATATGTTTAAATAAAAGCCACAGACTCATTGAACTTTCATATTAACAGCAGGACAGAGGTACATCACTTTGAAAAAAACTCTCTGGTGGAAGTGATCACAACAGAGAACTTACTGTGCATTTTGCTTTGGCAAGTTGTGTTCTTTGCAACAGAAGAGGTCTCTTAACAGAGAGTTTAGGAGAATACGAAGTAGGATCAGATCCTTTATCTTCCTTCCTGCCCAATGGAAGCCTTCTAGTGAAGTTAAAGCATTGATTCCTTGGACTCACTGGGTGTTTCAGGCCATATTTAACTCCTTTTAAGGCAATTATTCACTTTATTTTTGTTGAGTTCTCATCTGTGGTATGATATACTGTACAGTTATTGTGCCATATAGGGTGAAGCTTCAGCAGGTCTGTGAGGATCAATAAGACAAAACAGTAGTATTAATTCTGAAAAACCATTCCTTCTGTAAAGCATTAGATCTTTATCTCTACCTTTTAATATTATATAATAATAGTATTATTATTCCCTTTTTTTAAAGGGTTGATGTGATAGGGACTTACAGCTCTAATGGTCAATCTTGAAAAAATACCCTTTGTACACATGGACATGCTTTTAAAGACTGTAAGTCATTGCAGATTTGCTCACACAAAGTTGTGGACATGTTTAGAAGACTATGGATAATTTAAAATACTTCTGACAGTTTTGAAATAACATCAGTCTCTCATGATGAACCTGTTTTCATTCAAAACCAGGACAACCATGAAAAGGCACACTGAATCTTTATGTATTTATTAGTTTTTAAATTGTAAAATAATTTCAGACTACCATACTTATCTAAACTCCTTTTCTTTCAGAATCCAACCCTGAATGAATATATTTTTCTTGATAGTTGAATTACTCTTTTTTATGATTTCTCCTTTTCTATGCTGAGCTTTAGACTGAAGAACATGTTTACTGTAAAGTTATGAACCTGTGAAACCAAGGCTACAGTAGAACTGCTGATGCAATGTTAACTACAGCAGCATGAACAATTTAATAGTTATTTCATTCACAATGAAAATACTTTAAAGAACTTCCTAAAACATTTGTAAAGGTAGCAGACAGAGGGCTGTGGGCTAAGATTATGAACTTGATGATCTTATAAACTGCAGCAATACCTTTGTTTCAACTATAACCTTTCTTCTATTGTTTCCTGATAATTATTCCTCCAAATTGTTAATGTTCTTGTATGTTTTGACCAAAAGTAAATTATTATTCTATATAATGAGAATTCTTTGAAATCTTCACATCTGCTTGCCTCGTAAGAATACCACAACATCATGTGTCTGTGGTTCTTGCCTTGATGGAAAAGGAGAAAAAAGAAAAGCTTACAGAAGATAACTTGAATAACTTAAAGCACATTATTATGTTGATCTATTTCATTTGATCCAGAATAGTTATTCTAAGGGCAAATTAAACTAAAATTTGAGAGGAAAAAAAATTAAAACAGTGTCAGAACAGTTCTGGAGGGAACTGTGTGGTCAGTAAGGTGTCTGAGTTCAGGAAGGAAAGGAAAGTTAAGAGAAATGAACCATAATGAGTGGGAGATTTTGGATACCCTATTAATCAGTCTTGAAAGTAAAATCAGAACTAAGGTCCTTTATGTTTTTCCATATATTTATTCCAGAAATCATTGGGTCTGGGAAACATCTTTGCTGGCAGATGATTTGAGCTTGTTTTGACACATATGATGAGTCACAGGATGGATACAATGAAATACTTCCTTACTGTTTTTCTCTATGTATTTCAATGTACAGTCCCGGGGACAATAATTATCAAAATAACACAGAGACATTGGTATGTAGAAAAATATACATTTAAGATATAATAATTTCAAATCTCCTTAGTCACTCTCCTCACAATTTTTAAAAATTATGTTTCTCCACAAATTTACGTAATTTCTATAACGATATTGTTTGCCTTTACTCATCCTTCCCCTTGCCAGGTTTTTAATTTTATTATTGATATATTAGGATGTTGAAATACAATTTAGGCCACTTTGATCTTCTTTGTAGTTCATTAACCTATGCAAAAGTATTTTAGGTATAGCTTGCTTAATTTCAATAGAAAAAACATAGTAAAAGATTTCAAAAAAACTGACAGGTTTATTCTGAGTAAATACATGCCATGTCAGTTGCATAACTATAACCTCTCGTCTGTATTTTCACTTCAGAAATAGGTAAATTTACCTTAAAAACACTCACCTGTTTAACTGGTGTAGCAAACTTTTACTTATGGCATCAGGGCCACCATATGTATAGGCATAATGTGAATAATTTTGTTGGAGCGAGATGGATCTAGATTAAGTTAACAGTGATCTAGTGCTTATTTTGATGGTTTTTTCGAAAGGAAGGAGAAAAAGGTGCTTCTGGTCCAAAAAGCCATACACTTTCTGTATAAACAGCTATACACATGGGAGGATTGGTGAATGGTTGATCCTACTGTAATCACAGATTCTCATCCTTGTATGATTTTCATAAATCCTTTCACCAGATTTTTGATACAGCCAATTTTTCTTCCCCTTTTCTTGAGTAGAACAGCTTGAACCAAGACCTTGCCTCTGTGTCTGCCCCATTTGAGCACCTCAGTACTGGGAAACTGAACTGAAAAATGTCAGTATCACTAACTGGGCAAGCTTGGGAGAAGAAGAGTAGACTTTTGTAATGAAGTGGATGAGAGGAGAGGAGAGGATGAGAGAATTGCATGTCTTGGAGATGCAGGAGGAGGTGAAATGACTCCTGGGAACAGGGCTGTCTGGGGAAAGAAATCCCACAGCTTGGGTCCTGCCTAATACCTCTGCAACTTCTCATAGCCGCATGACATCTCCCTTGCCTTGAGCAAGGCTTAACCTAAAATAGGAAGCACCATCAGTAAAACCTACATGGGATGGCAGAGCTCTTAGAAAGGAGATGCAAAAATAAACATGCAAAAGAAACAACCAGAGAAAAATGAACACCACAGAGAGAGGCCTAGAGAAAGAACATAAATGATGGGCACTGAGAATAAAACTAATAAATGCAAAGGGTATCAAAAAAAAGGTCTCTAAAGAAGGTCAAGGATCCAAGCAGGTGTGAAAATTCAATTTGCATTAAAAAAAAATGCTTTGTCTGTTTTAAATCCTAGTTTCTACATGCTAATGAGGAAATTGCAAAATTGTGTTTTTATGATAACCACTGGTTTGCTCGCAGTAACAGTGGTCCTGAACACCTACCAGGTGGGATACACTTGTGATAATAAGCAATATTTTACCTATATTACAGCTGGATTTTGTATTGCTTTTTTGGGCTTTTCTGAACCCTTTCTTCTTGAGCAAGCAGAAATTACTTCATGCATTAGGATCTATATTTCTCTTATACAAATCTCCTTCACTTAGGTATTTTGATTTCGTTTTTTTTTTTAAAAAAAAATCAACCAAAAACAACCCAAGCTGGTCCAAGGTGAATTAAGGAAATTGAAGAAAAACCAAAAGTGATTTGATGTTAACTTTTCCTATTTAGTGCTATTAATTTTGTGCTTCTTCAGTTTCATTGTATTTATTGAAGAAACACCTACCCTTAGGCATGACAGTCTCCTTGCTCCTCACATGTCCATATTCCACTTCTCCAGTCACATCAGAGGACCAAGTGATACAGTGGTTCCAGAAATTCTGCCATTCAACACCATCTCACATTTAAAAGTGGACTGGTATATTCTTATGGATTATGTTTTACATATTAGTGTAGAGACCTATAAGAGTCTCAAACATTAATAGGCTAATTTAAACATCAACAACAAAAACCCCAAACCAAAACAAAAGCAGTAACATAAATGAAAAGTAAGAGAAGACAAGAATAAGAGAATTTTAGGTTCCTTAGATTCTTGCCATTGGCAGATATTTCAGGTTGCAAGGTGTATCTTTCTGCGTCTTTTAATTATATGAATGAACTCATGATAACAGACAATTTTGTAGATTATTTATAGTTTCAAAGGTCTCCTGAGGGCTTTTGGTGCACACTTACTATGCTTCATTTGTTCTCCTAAAAAAATTCTTACAGAAAACATTTTGAATAGTTTTTGAATACTGCAACATTTTGGTAAGAAAATGTACAGCAGAAGCAGATAAGATAAAAGGATAATATTTACAGTGGATGGGGATGCAATATCAAGTATTGCATTTTCTGTTTCTCAGTTGATGTGTTGTATTAAGTAAATTCACTTTGTGCAGTGTCTCAAATGTCTCATTTTCAATGTACAATGAGGAGTTATATTTTCATTTCATGAAATAAATCATAATATAATTTTTCAGTTTCTACTTTTTCCCATCCCATAGGCCATAGTTTTGTATTCTCCTGTCTCTCTCTCCATCCCAAAAACAAAAAGAACCAAAAACTCCAAATGAAAACATGCAATAAAAAAACCCCAACCCATCTGTAAATAGGTTCATTTTATGAGCCAATAATTTTAATATATTCAAGCAATAGAAATAATGATTCTTTCTCAGATTTAAAAATAAAGTTAAACAGAAATATCTTTGTCAAAGACGAAGTTGAAAGAGACAAATTAGACACAAGTAAAACATGTAGTTCCATGTCATCCTGTCTGTCCTCATGTTAGTGTAGAAATGTTTCTTAAAGGGTATATTAAATGATAAAATTCCATTTGGCTTTAATAATTTTAGTAGTATAATTCCTACTCTTTCTCTTCAGGGATCATTGCATAGCACAGGAAATCTTCTAGGACCCAATTCTGCCAGTCTTACCCTGAACAGTCATTTAATCCACCATAATGCCATGGAAATAATTTTAGGGATTTGTAGAGGAAGGTGCTAGTCAAAATGAAAGACCTGTCCTATACAGAAAAGTTATGATTCCTGGTTTTAACTTTCTAAAATAATTTTATTCTAATGTGTACTCCTTATTCAGCATGTGTTACAGGAAGAGGAGGAAGACAGTTTATTTACAAATCTCCATAGTTTTCATTTATTGCAAATCATAGGTAATCAAGGTGATGTAGTAACTTCTCTTATAAATCACTGCTCTTCCATGCTTATTGATTGGCCAAACATTTTATTTCTCTGATTAAGATTGATTTTTCTGTGTGTGGAAATCTGAAGGAAAAAGAATTACCTCGGATATTTCCAAAACAGAGGGAAAAAAAAAAGGAATTTTTTTTCTGCTTATTGTTCCATTAAAAAAAGTCTGTGAAGAATTCTATAATTTGAAGCAGTTCATGTGTTGGTTATCAGCAAATTCAGTGTGTGTCAACCCATCCAGATCTGACCTATTTGAAACACTAACCCCTTAAAACATATTGAGTCCCTGAGCAGTAAATTTCAGCACAGTAGCATGATTTTCCCGGCAGTGAACTGTTAATATGTCTGTAAGTGCAGAGCCAATTCTCTGCACAGAGGACGGTGCAACTTGAGTAGAAATACTTACAGTTTCTTTTCTAGGGGAATACTTGTTGGATTTGAAGCAGAAGACCAGAACAGAGACAAGATATTATACTTGCATTTCTCACTTTTGCTACTCATTAAATGCTCGTCTTATTTCATTTGACAAGGTAGGCAAGATACCGTCTCCCATTTTATAAATGTTTCAGAGATATTTCTCATTTTTTAACCACACTGCTTCTGAAATGAAGATACTCATTCAGAATACTTCAGAATCTGTTGATTATATTCCTTTTCAAAGCCAAAGAAACCTCATTGACAAAATTCTGCTTTCTGTCAATATTTCTTCTTCTGGAACATCAGCATATTTACCTGTAATGTATAGAGAAGAAAATATCCTCAGGTCACAACCCTATTTCACCAGGGGGCTTTCTGGAGGAAACAAATGTGTTAAATGCTCATTTAATTCTGCTGACATTTTGGTTCCAAAGCCCAGACAATCTACTTTCTTCTTTAAGGCTGGAATCCTCGCTCCTAGTTTTCCTGAATACAGTGTGTAATTACTTTTAAATTACTGCAGTGCTTTCCTTCAAGAACACCTGGTGGATGATACCTCATATTTTTCCGTCCCTGTAGGGAGGGATAAATATGAGGTATTCCCCTGTAGGGGACATGTGGGCAGAATTACACTTTACCTATATATGCATTCCTGTTCTACACTACTCCAATATAAGGTATTTTCCCAGGTGCCTCCCACAGAACTTAATATCTCTGTCCATCTGAAACACAGGGCAGAGATTTTGAGTTTTCTTAAGTAGAAAACTTGCTTAGAAACAATAGGTATTTGCATTTTCAATAGCTATTTCATTTTAATTTTACTTGAATATCTAGTCCATCATAACATAATCTCTCACTTCAGAGGCCTTAATAACCATTAATCAAATACAACATTATTTCCTCACACAAATAGTAACTGAAGTCATCAGTAGAAGAGAAAGCAGCAGAATGAAAAGAAAGATTGGAAGGACAGCAAGTTAGAAGGTTAAAAATAACCATGGAAAACAGCAGAGCTACCTGTGACAAATTACTAGACAAGAGCTTGGAATCTGGCCTTCTCCTTCCACAAAATTAAGACAGCTTGGCAAGAATTTTTAGCTGCAGAATTGGAAAAAAGTAAGTTAAAGATGGTCCTGTGCTTTTGTTTTGAAAGAGTTCTAAAGCACGGAAATGCTGGCTTTATCTGTCTTTTTCCTTACTATGTACTATATTTTTCCATTTTATCATTTTTCAGCCATAGGGCCTTCAAAATAGCTCTTCATTAAATCAGTTTAAAATAAATAATGTGTGTTCTTTTGAGGAAATTTTTTTAATTATATATGCCCATATTTTAAAGTGGTAGCTGGCATTGACCATAGATTAATCATTACATATTTCTACTTTCTCTCAGGAAATCCAGAATTCAGGTGGATTCTGCTGCCTTCCCCAAACACAGGGAGACATAAAATTAACCCACTTCTTTGTTGATCAAACTGGGTTAAATAAAAAAGGAGAAAAAGTATATCTGAATTACTTACCTGGGGCCCAGAAAATAACCTGCACCTGCTTGACTGCTGTCATCCAGACTTAGTTCAATCAAAACATACCTCTGGAGTGTAGTGTTGTTACAAGCGATAATGAATGATCTAAGGGTGTAAGATAGACAGATTTGTAGGTAGATATAAAGTCTTTAATTAGACCTATTTTTTAAATTATGAATTACTTTACATGTGGCTGATATAAAACCTACTGACTTCCAACATACTGTGTTTCCAGCATAGCAGTTTCAGATTTGTAGGAGTCAGACATTGGTACTATCTTGCTTGGTGAGAACAGAAAGTTTCCTTTTTCAAATATCCATGGTAAAATGGTAAAAAAACCCTCTTGCATGATTACTTAATCAATTAAAATGTTCTGTAATAGTGGGATTCATTCAGTAATAGGGTGAGCTGTCCCTCATGCCGTAATGAAAAGAAAATTAAATTAAACTATTTCCATTTTTACATGCAAAGAGTGCCCAGAAGCAAACAAGTTTCAATGTAGTTATTAGCACCTTCCTGATCCAGTTACTTCTTTTATACTGTATTGCATTTAGAAGCAAATTAAAATAATTTAATTGAGATTTTCAAAGTCAAGCACCTGGAAGTTAGGGAATAATAGAGGTGAACCTTAATTTTTGTCCTATGTGCTTGAATGAGCTCGAATGTACTAGGATCCTGTGGAAATGCTCATAAGCTAGGAGCTTACTACCCTGTGCTGCAAGCTTTTATAATGTAGAATTTCAGGGCAATTTCTTAACACTTACACCTTCAGGAAAATAATAAATATTTCCTATGTGTAACTCAAGAATCTTCTTGCCCTACAGAACACGTTGCTTTCACATATATAACAGTAATATTACATCTGCCATTTAAGTATCTGAACCAAAGGACTATCCTAGAAACCGAGGAAAGATGGTCAGTCTCAAGTTTGTCCTAAGTTTCTTTTTCTCTGACCTGAGATTTAAATGATCTCCAGCTTCCCAAAATCTGCCTAAAAACTGACTGTGACCTATGGCATTTGGAAAGAGCACATTTTTCCTTTTATGCCTTGCTACTCTCCTTTAGAGTTTCTAGTTTATTAGGCATAGTTACTATTATTTTATTGGAAATATAAATTGAATCCCTAAATATATTTGGCACTTCTTGACATACAGGCACCTTTTTCTATTAGCACAAGGGCTAGGGAAAAAAGATGGCAATTTAACTGTTTGCATCTTAGAAGAAGCTCAAAACATCATGGAGAAAATGGCATCTCTGTAATAGAGAATCTCCATGCAAAACACAGAAGACTTTGATACTAGAATTATGAGGTGAGGGTCTAAGTACTAGGTGTCCCAAGAAACATTGCAGTAAATGAAGAAAAATGTTACTGAGTTCTTATTTGCTGCTTTCTAGAAAGAAATGAGAAAATGAGCTTCATCATTTCCCATGATGGAAGGGGAAAAAGGAGAGGGGGGAAAAAGGCATCACTTCTAAAAATGGTATTAAAACAGAAAGTAAAAAATTTTTGTTTTAAGTCCTGCTGGTAGATATGCCTGACAGCATTCTTTTAATTTCTCTGGAGTGCTTCTTTAAAAGTAGAATTCCTAGTTTGTACAAATGGTGAAAATTTTAGATTATTTCTTGGCTTTCAACTTACTTACTGACATTAAATGTATGCTTTGAGAAGGAAAGGGCAGGAATGCTGCCCCTACATGTTTGTATGTATTTCACTCAGATATCTAAATTAACGACCCTAATTTATTTCAATGTTAATGAAGCTTTCATGCCATTTCAGCTGTAACTCATCATTAACTTTTTTTGGTGTCTCTTTCATCCTGTGAATCTCTCTTCCACCCCAGCTACCTCTTCCTGCCCCTGCATCACTTCTGTTCTGGCATGGGCACTTGCGCAGCTGTGAAGAAATCAAGACTGGGAAACTGACTTGTCTGAAATTACAACCATTCAAATAAACCTTTCAAATATTTTTTTCTTCTATGCAATCACAGCTTTTCCAGGTGAATGCAGGGAACTTCACCCAGCTAAGCAGACAAGAGTAGCTATTCAAATTACCATGGAAAGTAAACCTATGTTTTTGGGGCATCTGGTGTATATCTAGAGAATTCTGATATCTTAGCTTTGTAAAGTCAAAATGTGCCAGTAATATGCTAAGTGTTTGTTATTAGCACTAATTTATTATATACCTAATTGATCTTGATATTCCTTCTAGTGGTTCAGTAAAAATAGATATTTTTCCAAACAGAAATTTTGAGTTATTTGCTAACTCTGGACATGGTGTAATGCCTAATGCTTAATTTCAGTAGTTAAAAAATACTGTTTTGTCCTCTTAAACTAAGATCAGCATTTTGTTTAGTGTTACATATATATTTTTAAACTCCCTACACCCACATCTGTTAAATGTCCAGAAAATGCTAATTTATAAAAGTTAGTAGAAGCTATTTTCCACTACATTTCAAATTTATTACATTATTTTTCATTATTGATTTTTAAATTAATTCGTCTTAATTAAATAAGATTTGGTACACTAATTCTTATCTTTTCATTAAATGACAACACTAAAATTTTCAGTGTCTGGTGTATAGTTTATTCACCATGATAATGGTATGATGCAAAGATTCCTTTTCTGTAAGGATGTTTTACTGAATAGTCTGTTAAATTGTCTTGCTTCCTTTTAATTCGTATGTGTTAAGAATCTTTGAAACTTATTACTTGTGATTTTTCATGGTACTTCTAGATCAATGCAGCCAGCATAACAAATATAATTACTCCTGAGCTTTCAGCATTCTAATTCCTGTACTCTAATTTTATGATTACTTAAAAATAAAATAAAAAATAATAGAATTTCAGTGATTTTTAAGTAACATAGAAAATTATGTCAGCAATAAGGTATTATGAGGAATGATAATAAGTTTTATCTTACCTTCCTCATTCAAGTTTGAATTACATTGGCATTATTAACAAAAATGACATTGTACAAAGAAACGAAAATAATGAAGAAAATATTGCCCTGTATACTGGAATATAAATTGATGTTATCCGTTCAGAATGCTAAACGATATTAACAGTTTATCACTATTTACCTGTGAGAATGAGATTAGAATATTTATGAATCCAGGTGGAATTGAAGCTGTGTTTTGTTTTATGAATTGTTGCATTCTGAACAGATAAATATCAGCTATGTCATTGAAAATCTATTGTAGTTGTTAGAAATATCTAGAATAGAATATAGAAATATTTCAAATGCATATCCTCGTATCTATTTTGGTGTCTATTGAGAAACTTTCTGTAAATTCCAGGATATGAAGGACCTGAAATCAGTATTTAAAACATTACAAATAAAAGTGTAGAGCAGCAGAAAAGGAAACAAGTAAAGATAAGGTAGTTCAGTATGCTTGTTACTATAATTTTCAATATGCTTATTACTATAATGATTGAATGATATGAAATATGATCATGTTTTTCCAGTTACACTACTGTTTAAAAAAATATTAAAAAAGATAGGATGGAGCCCCAGCATTTTCTAGATTGTAGTCTTGACATTGCAGTTGGCCCTATGTAATCAAACTTCATTCATATAGTAGCTCCTCATTAAATGGACTTTAGTTTTGAAATGTATCTTCTTTTCTTGAGCTTCTTTGGCTGTAGGAAACTGCATCTTTCAAAAACAATCTGCTCTGTGTTGATGCAGCAAGCTAATAAAAGCAAATAAAAGTTCTGTTTATGAAGGTATATGGCAACCCTTATTTTTGTAAGATAACAAAACTTGCTGTGAGGTTCATATATAAATAAAAACTTAATTCAAGGAAAATATGAACAGTTGAGAAGAAAAAACATGGAGCAGTTTCAATTTATAAAATTTGATAAAATATTATCTATATTGAGAATGTGGAAATGGGAACAATTTCCCTTCCTCTCTTCATGATTCATATACATTTATATGTTCCTGAATAAATGATCAGTATATATCTTCTAATAAGATATATACACTCACCTATTAATAAAACAGATATGATATGCAAGTTGAAATAAGAAGAATTTATTTTCCATAGCACAAAAATCTTTTTGCACACTACAGTTAAGTTAGTGAGATGTATTAGGACTTGAACACTGGCAAATAGAACCCAAATAAGCAAAAGCAGGAAAAGAAGAGTCTGCTGAGACTAAACGCTTCAAAAATCTTGGTGCATTTTCCCATCCACCTGTAACATGGGGATTATTTTGTTTAAAGAACAAGCAAACTTGCATAGTGGATTGTGCATATGGCCACCATTAAATGATATATTCACTACTACAATTTCATAGCATTTTCTGTTCCAGTGCTGCAGGCTGACTTGTTATGAGATGCCAATGGATATTTAGGCCCATAGGATCAGGCCAGATGAATAAGGCAGGCTAGTTCAATTTCAGGATTACAATCTGTATTTAAAGGTTTATATATTTAGGATAAAAATATGGAAAATTACAAAATTATTAGACGGGAAAAGTGGCAATGAAAAAAGGGGTGAAAATAAATGGGTAATGGGTAGGATTTAAAAACAATTTATCCTCCAAAAATTTGCTTTGTTTTAAATATACATCTATCATAAAGATTATTCTAATTAATTTTTTTATAACGGTCATAGGTCTGGTTTACAATATTTTGAAAACAAACTCAAGTTTCATTTTTATAGTTGAATAGTACACTGTTGTGAGGGATTCACTCATATATTATTAGGTTATTGACATTGCAAAATATAATAAAAATCATAACAGAAGGAAGAATATCAAGCATATATTTTAGCCAGCATCTTTACACATGCAGTTTATCTAATTAAGTTTGCCTATTACTTCTTTTAACAGGGATTTTAATATAGCAACTTGAATGGGAGTTTATTTGGAGTACTTGCTCTAAAATCAAAAGACAAAGATTATAATGCAATTAGAATTCATGGACTGCAGGAATTTAAACAGAGATTTGTTCTTTGCTTTACAACAGAAGTAATCTCTTTTATACTGAAAGAGTCTGAAGTGGTTAATGTTCTTTGGAGTTGAAAGTTCGTTGAATTCATTGTCAATTCAGCTTCTCAGTATCCAACTACCAAAGCCAGGCATTCAGAATGAGTCCAGTGGCAGAGGAATACAAGTGGTTTCCTTTTCAGTGTAGCCCCTATCACTCACGGGCTTTTCCAAGTTACCAGATATATGCAGTAAATTCCCAGTTCTAACATATCCTGGATCTTAGTCTTTCTTTTATAACATAAACTTAGAAGCCAACAACTTAACTGAAATTTAATATGAATCATGACTTCATAATACATATGGCTACAGTGATACTGGATAAGTAAGGATACAAAAGAGAACTGGACTTGCCCTGTGCCTACCTATTGCACATCTCCTGGTAAAGTGGTAAGTAATGCTTGTAAGTAATGTCATGTTAGTATGTGTGACACACTCCAGGTATTTTGAGAGTCCTCTTCATACTTATACAACCAGAGTTAAGACTGCTTCTGAGTAAGCTGCAGACCTTCAAGTAGGTGCTAGAGGAGCTCCAAAGTAACAGGACTGAGCAAACCACATCCCCGCTCTACTCTTTGGTGTATACTACAATTCCTCGCCTTTACCTTACCTAGTTTGGTACAGACTCCTTAACTCCTGCAACTCAGTTCAGACATCTATTGAAGAATGAACTGGACTCCAGAAATCTCTGTTTCTGTCCATGGACTGTACAGAGAACTATCACAGAGATAATGTAATATGGCCACAGTTGCTCAGATTAAGCAATTTCAAAGGGAAGACATGAAAAAATTAGAATGCTCTTCCAGTTAAGGAGGCTTTTAATCAAAATTGAAAGAGCAAAAGGACCAATATAGACATAAAATCAAGAAAAAAAAGTTGTAACTCAAATGCTAGTTGAAAGCTGTAAGTAACTGAGAGAAGTAACCTGAGAGTTATATGTGATATGGACAAGCAACGATATGACCAAGTTCCCCGTGCTCTAGACCTTAATGGAAACACAAAATGAGTTTGCAGATACACTGTCTTCTTTCTACCTGAGGGGAAGTTTGTGAGGGAGGGGTCTATAAGCAAAGAATGAGTCTGAGAAAAAGGGATAAGAATGCTTTGGGATTCTTGAAGGTAAGAGGAAACAAATTTGAGGAGTCAAATTAGAGATCTAAATAAGTCAGTGGCAACATTTCCATTTACTTCATTAGTAGTCAGGATGAACAGAAATATGAACAGAATATGAATAAAGGAAGTTTACTCCAATTTTGTGATGCAGCATCTTATGTTTATGTAGTCTATCATCCACAGGGAAGGGCTTTAGAAACTTCATATGATAAATAGAGTTCATGTTTCTCTGAAATGCAAGTGCATCAGCAATCCAGAAATACATAACTGTTTACTACAGAAAACACAGAGTTGTTTCAATGACATATTTTGAGAACAGTGGAAATGTCCTTAATAAACTCAAGTGATCACCTTTGAAAGTCTGCTCTTGAAACAATTCATGAGCTAATGCTATAATTTACATTGCTGTAACAGCAGATTCAGAGAGAAAAGAGTCTACTGAATGTCAACATCTCTTCCTTTATCATGGTGTTTTTTCTTCAAAAGATGTGATTCTACATTTATTTATTTATTTATTTATTTATTTATTTCTAGTTTAAAGTCAATTCATACCTGGAGCTCCTAAAGCCGGTAAGAAAATAGAGTTGTGCCACTTAAAAGAATTTATTTTACTGGTGGTGTTTACTTCACTCATATATATCTATAAAACTGTATACTTATCATTCAGGATGGATGTGTCCATGCATGTATGTACCAAAAATATAGCTTTTTTTTTTTCTCTACATGGAGAAAAATGTCTTCACTTTTTTTGTTGGAAGTTTTCCAACTGATGTACTGTATGAAAAAGCCCCAAAACCATAGACTGAGGTATGTCAGCTGTTTCCTCTCTTCCTTTCCTTTTCATGGAAAAACACATGAAATATACAAATTACAGAACATGAAGCTCATATGAACAAGCCCTTGGTGATCTGGGATATGAAGCTTTTTACAGAAGTAATCTGTGAGTTTTAAAAGGCAAGAAAAAAAAATACTGGTATGTAATAATTACTACTTCCTAAAAAATTCTTTTCAACTATGGCTATATTAATAATTAAATGTCTATGGTTGATACTTTATCATATAGATAATATAAATTGATTCTTAATGAATCAATATGTTGCTGTTAACCATTGTGTTCCATACAGAACTACTTCTTTATTAAATATAGAAGTCACCCAAACTTGATTAGATACATTAAATTTATTACATTTTGGATAGGAAAAATTGATTTTAAAATACACTTGGAAAAGGGCACAACAACATAGCTTTCAGTGGCTTCATACAACTATAAGCCAGCTGACCTACTTAAAGTAGAGCTTTGGAAAATATGAAGTCGTGGTGAGGAGGGGATATGTTTGATTTCAAGATCTTAGGCAATACCTGATTGCAAAGCTAACTCCAACCAAAATAAAATGGAAAGCTTTGACTATGTAAGACTCACTGCCTGAAAAAAGTTGATTATAATTTCATCTACCCTACTTTCTGCAATATAGAACCTCAATATTTTAAATAAACTATATTATTTTGTAGCCTGTAGGCATAAATAAATATTTAAGAGAATTATTAATCTGATGTATTTAACATCTTATGAGAAAGACGAAGTTTTAAACTAGTTCTAGGGAGCAAAGATCAAAAAATCCTACTTGTATGATGTGGGGCAGATTACTTGTACCCTTAATTGTTATCATGCAAAGCATCACTGCTTCCTGTTTAGTATTTTTGTAAAATGTGCCATGTATTATCACCATTGCATTAAATACTACCATTGCATTAAATACTCTAGTAAAGTATTTTCTTCAATGAAGTCAGAAATATTTGCATCATATGCAACCCATATAGGCATTCATAACCATTTTACTGAATACAATTTTTAAAAAATTGTATTTGACAGAATGTTGTGAATTCCAAATGTGTGTTTATACAGATTATGCCAGAATGACACTTTTAAATATTAATTAACTTTTCAAACATGTTGCACATCAAAGCACATCTGGTCTGTGGCAAAATGTGAAAGGAAATGGCACATCAGCTTTTAAGATACATTGATAGGGTCACATAGATCAGCTTGTTCCTATCTCCACTCAGGGAGTTTCATCAGCGTCTCACTTTCTATGACATAATTTGCATATTAGAAGACACTGTAACGTATGCTGACATGCCAAAATTTTCTCAACAAAAAGTTGTTTTCTGAGTGGTGAAGTAGAGCTTCAGGACTGGAATATCTGGAGCTTTTCATTCCTGTCCCTAGGGGCTTTAAACTTTTATCCTCATGGGAGTCTGACAGATCTCAAGTAAAGAGTACAGCAGGGACAATGTCTTTCTGTTAAAGCTGTGCCATTGCACAGCCAGCAACCTGAGGTTCAAGGGGCAAAACTGAAATCAAGGAACAGAACTCCTGGTAGTTCTGCTGGATAATATAACTGTTCCTGTGGAGGTGGAAAAGCTATGGTTTTGTTTCTGTTCCCTTGACGACTTCTTAGTGTGTTGACCCTGGCTGGAGGCCAGGCACCCACCAAAGCCACTCTGTCACTCCCCTGAGCAGCTGGACAGGAGAGATAAAATATAATGAAGGGTTCATCAGCTGAGATAAGGACAGAGAGGCATCACTCACCAAATACCATCATGGGCAAACCAAGATAAAATTAGAGATATTAATTGAGTTTATTACTAACAAAATCAGAGCATGATAATGAGAAGCAAAACAAACCTTAAAAACAGCTTCCCCTTTTCTTCTTCCCAACTCTATCTCATTTCCCAGTGGCAGACAGAGACAGGGGAGGGGGTTATGGTCAGTTCATGACTTGAGGGTTCTCCTGCTGATCAGGGACAGGAGTTCTTCCCCTGCGGCACTGTGGGGTCCCTCCCATGAGCAACAGCTCTCTGCAAGCCACTGCAATGTGAGTCCATCCCAAGAGTCCTCCCGAAACTGCTGCAGCGTGGGTCACTCTTCCATGTGGTGCAGTCCTTCAGGCACAGCCCGCTCTAGTGTGGGCTTCTCTCTCCACAGGTCTGCAGGTCCCTGCCAGGACCCTGCTCCAGCACAGGCCTCCCACGGGGTCACAGCCTCCTCTCAGGTACCCACCTACTCTGGTGTGGGTGTCCCCCATGGGCGGAGGGTGGATCTCTGTGTCCCCATGGACCTCCACGGGATGCAGGGTCACAGCTGCCTCACCATGGGCTGCACCAGGGGCTGCAGGGCAATCTCAGCTCTGGCACCTGGAGCACCTCCTGCTCTTCCTTCTGCATTGACCTTGGTGTCTGCAGAGTTGTTCCTGTCACAAGTTCTCAACTAGCTCTTCTTTGGCCACAATTACAACTGTGCAATAACTTTTTTCCCCTTCTTAACTATATTATCACAGACATATTATTATAATTTCTGATTGGCCCAGCCCTGGTCAGCAGTGGGTCCATCTTTGGAGCTGCCAGGGATTGGCTCTGCTGGACATGGGGGAAGCTTCTGGCAGCTTCTCACAGAAACTACCCCTGTATCCCTTCTGCTACCAATGCTTGCCCATGCAAACCCAATACAGTCTTGTTCATCCCAAAGCTCCTGACTGCAGTGTGTAAAAGCACTTTGTTAGACAACTTTGTTTTAGATAAGGTGAACCTCATACTTGTCTGAGAGGTGCCCTCTTTGACCCTTCCACTTAATTTTAACCCCTTTCCAATTTAAGTTGAAGAAAAGTAGGTCCCCTAGAAACCATATCGGTTCCCTTAATCCTTTCATTTCCTTAGATCTAGAGTTGTTTTCAGGACAGGTAAAATTTTAAGTGAAATCAGATTTTCATGTAAAATGGAATTGCTGTTTTACAGTGATTTTTCAACTCTAGAAGTCCTCATAATATACGAAAGTGGAAAATGCATGAGATGTAGGTAAAGACCTATCTGGAATAGTACTGCTACCATGTTAATACTTTGGGGAAAAGTGGTAAATGATAAAGCACATTTTGAGATAATATACTCCCAGATGATTTGATACAAGCAGATAAATTTCAGACAATGTCTTCATTATCTGAATCAAAATTTGGTGCTCAGATACTAGAAATTAAAAAAAAACTCTAGCTTTGAATAAATATTTCCTTTTAAATGAGATTATTCAACATGAAGTGCTAAGAAATAGACATGAATTGACACAATTTTTTCTGATCATTCACTGAGATTATAAAAATTCCTTTACAATGAAGTAACCAAATGTAGGGCCTTTATTCATTTGTCCCAAGCTAATCAGGTAGTTCCCACATGTAATGTTTGCATGTGGGCAGCTGAAATGTGTTCTGGGGATCCCCTGACATAACCCACCTATAGAGATTTATGCCATGGTCCAGTTTCTGTAATTATGGTGCTTAATGCATGTTGAGATTCAATTTTCTTCCCATTCTGCTGATCCAAGTATACACAGGCCTCTCACAAGACTTCTATAATACATGCCAGCCCCAGTGGAGGTTTTGGATAGTCTTGACTTCTCAAAAGGTGTTTTTGTCTAGTATATGGGGGGTTCATAAACTTTTATCTTGAGTCAATGGAGATCAAGGACTTGGTCCTGGAATGGGCTTTGCCACTAAAGGCAGTACTACAGACTAAATCTTGAAGCCCATTCTGCTGTCATCTTTCCTTAAAAAAAAAAAAAAAAAAAAAAAAAAAAAAAAAAAAATCAGTCTGTGCAGTGAACAAGCAGTAAATCTGAGGAATTATCCCTGGGGCAACAATCTCTCTACAAGTATGCATTTTATATTTCCTGAGAGCTTTCTCTTGCATTCTGCCATCTCGTACCTGAACCTTTAGCTGACACTAGAGGCAAAGGGGAGCAATTTAGAGCTGGGAATAGGCTGTTGACCACTGAGAAGTGCATATGGTCTGCATGTCATTCAGATGAAGGACTACAAAAGAACACTACACTACTCACTCTGCCATGTGGAGTGGAAGACATTGCTTTAGATGAACACAACTAATTTACATTTTTCTTCCTTGGCCCTGCCTTTCTGCCACAACTGAATTTTTCCCTTAAGTGTCTCATTCCATCTTTCTTTCTGTTTCTCAAAAGTACTGCATTGAGTAGTGAAAAATAATAGTTCAGTGTATCTAAAAGGCTTTGACAGAGGCAACATGTTTTGAGGGGGTATAAGGTAGTGATATAAATGTTTCTTCCAATAAACATTAAAAAGCTGCTTGGAACAATAGCAGTTTCTCAGTTCAGATGAAATAGATGTGATCTTTGAGAAGTAGCAATGAGAAAGTAATTAGTTACTCAACAGCCCAATAATTTTATTAATTTCTTGTATGTCGTGCCACATATGCTTACAAATGCAAAGAAAAATTATTATTCAGACTAAGGAGTCACAATTGTGGTAGTAAAATAAGTCCTCCTTGAGGAATTTTATTTCTGACTATTAGAAAATTGAACACACTTCTTCAACACAGTGAAGTATAAAACCTACTTTTAATTCTGTGGTCACTATTCTCAATGACAGCAAATTACTCCTTGTACTTTTTTGAAAATAGATATTGATACAGAAAAATTTTACTTTTTTTTTTTTTTTTTTTCCTTTTAGTCAATAAGCTCCGTCTTTTAAAGACTAAGTTATTCTTAGGGCATTTTCCTAATGGCTGCAAATTGCAGCTACAGTATGAAAGTCTAAGGTATTAGTATTTTTTTATCTTCTACCACAAGGAATAATATTTTGAGGGCACATACTAATGTTAAAAGATTTTTTTTTACTCTTAATATGGTGAATATTCCAAAAATATTTTCCATTCCAATTATTTGCTACCTATCTTGAAGTTAATGATTTGTCACTTGATTTTTTTTTCTCCTTTAGACAATTGGTTTGAAGAATTATGGTTGAAATGTATATTTTTTCTTCTCACTGTTTTCTTCTCAAGAACTAACTTGTAATATATCACAGCTGTCATTGTAATGAGAGAAAACATCATGATGCAGCAGAACTTAGTCAATTAAATTATATAGAAAATACAGTGAAATTATTTTGATAGAAATGCACCTGCTGAGGCTGCCTGCTAGGCTAGTCCACAATTAGATACTGTGTAAAAAGTTATTAAGAAGTTCATTTAGACAATTTATCTCTCAAGTGTATCTGGGAATATTTCCCTGAAGAAAGGGTCAAAACTCTGGAGAAATGTTTATTTCAAAAGTAAAGGTAAATTATGCAGCCCTGTCCTAATAATGGTGAAGATACACACTGTCTTAAAAAGAAATTCAAAGGTTTAAAAGATTTTGTAGATGGATGGGATCAATCCAAGCATGAACTATATAGCCTTGGTCCATAGTCTAAGAAAAACATGAAAGAATGAGGATGATTTTGGATTACACTGGTAGTAATAACACAATAACAAAAGGCAAAAGAAGTTTACTATAATGAATGACCCAGAAAAATGAGTGAAGGCTTATTCTGCTTTCTCTGAAGAGCCATAATGCTAGCATTTTGGAGTCAGTTTCTCCACCACAGGATTACCGGAAAGAATTTCCCTCTGTGAATGGCCTTTTGTTGCATCTCTCACTGTTCCTGGTTGGTAGTGTCACATCAGCAACTGAGGCAACAGCTTATTGAGCTAACATGAAGCAAAAGCTTTCCATAAAAATATTCGTACTTGCAATTATTTTATCATACTTTTCCCCATTCACCTCCCCAGAAAGGTAATAAATCACTTCTGGAGCTTACATCTTCATGACTGCTAGAATCATTACTCTGTGATTTTTTTTCTTTTTTTAATACAGCTTATTTTGCTTACAAGTTATGAAAGCTTTGTGCTGTTTTTCTCCTAAACAAGAGTGATTCCTATAACAGGACACATTCTTACAGTTCATATTTTGAGTTTAAAAACTGCTGATTGTTTTAACCATGTTTTATAAAATTACTTTCAGTAATGGTTCTCAGGAATATGAAAAAGACACAGAAATATTCTTCTATAGTAAGGTATTGTAAACTTCATGTTTTAAATGAATTTAATATTGTCACTGTAAAAATTGATTTGTTCCTTTGGGAATTGTCTTAAATTTTCAAGAGTATCCATTAAGGAAATATCAGGAAAAAAGGGATATTTTCTTGGTGTTGAAGAATGACAATTCACTTCTTAAAGCTGGACAGCAGATGGCCAGCATGCCTTTGGCATTATTGCTCTATAAATGCATATATAAAAATCTAGCAAAAGATATCTCCACAGAGCTGTTTGGTAACTTTCCTCAAACTGTAATACCAATGAAGGTTCTCATGGAAGACTTTCTACATGGCATCTTTTCATGAAGTATATTGAAAATAGGAATTAAAATATATTTATATATAGTAAAATTTTAGGTATACACTTAGCAAAAAAATTCTTTGCATTTTGTTTATGTAAGAATAATTTTAATGTGATACCCAGAAGGAAGACAATATGTTGTCTGCAGAAACCATGTGGTATGCAGAGAAGTCAAGGAAAAAAAAATCTTGATTTATTTAGAGAATTAAACTATGTGAGTAGAAGATGGAGTCTGGGTTCATAAACTCTGCTCTGAAAGGCTTCTCAGAAGAATTTTGGTTCTAATTCAAAGCAAACATGGCAAATATTTGAACACCATCTTTTTTAGGGTTTTTTTTTCCTCAGCTGTTGGCAGAAAATGGGCCTGCAAAAACTAATGAACTGCAGAGATTTTTGTCTTTGGGGGCTGCAGTTATATAAGAAAGTGTCATAATTTCTGGCATCTTAGAATGCCTATCATGTGATGTATTTCATGTATTAACAGAGATTTGCAGTTCGTTCCTATCTGCAAAATATCACAGTGTCCCATTTGCAAACATATATTTTATCAAATATTTTAGTTTACAATTGAAAATGAGAAATATCCATTATTTAGCCTTGTTTTGTAACAAACATGAAGGTGTACAACACTGAAGAAGATTCAGGAATGCTAATGATAGGCTAAAAGGCCTTATTTTCACGTAGAAAAATGAGGGTATTACAAAATAATAGATTCATAGAATCATTTAAGCTGGAAAATATCTTTAAAACCAAACTCAACCATTAACCCAGCACTGCCGAGTCCACCACCAAACTATGTCCAAAAGGTGCCATATCTTCCCATTTTTTAAATACCTCAAAGGAAGGTGGCTCCACCATTTCCCTGGGTTGCCTGTTTCAACATTTTGGTGAAGAATTTTTTCCTTGTATTCAAGTAAACCTCCCCTGTTGCAGCTTGAGGCCATTTTCCATCTTGCTCTATCTCATGCTATTCTATATATGAATAGAAAACATTTGAGTAACTGTTTGTGCATATATGGAACTCAAAATTATTCCTTCACAATGATGAAGGAGACTCAAACTGGCCAGTGAAAATAATTATGTAAATACTATTAATGATTAAATCATAGTTTCAATAATATGAATAAATCAATTAGACTTCATGGCTTTTCATAGCATAATATATGCTCTCGTGTTCATGAATAATTGATATAAGCAACAACAACCATGACAAAAACAACAAACAAAGATAAATAATCCCATAATATATGTTGGTTAATTCCTGAAAAGGTTAAAAACATCAAATTTTCAAATATCATGACCTGACTTTAATGACCCAGTAACAGGCTGACATTTGCAGTACCGTTTTTATGTAATAACACATCACATGCAAAGATCAGCAAGTGCAATGTAGCCACTTATCTCAAAGGAGAAAAATAAGTAATAATGGTATAAGAAAGGTTAATAACAGGTACAGGTCCAGCCTGGCTTTTATCAGTCTCTTTAGAAAATGATCTGGGAATTGCTGTCAACTTGATTGGAAAACGGAGAGGAGAAATAGATACATATGGGAGACATCAGTCAGAGTGGAGAAGACTGGTCTGTGTGAAGGTTGTTTGCAAGGTTACCTGCTCTGACGCAATGGAAAGCTGGAATTTGCATCTCAAAGCTTTGTTCCTTTCTCAACATAGTGTCACATAAATTGTCCGCCCTGGGGTTTTAATTTCACAGATGTCTAAGCTCATTTAGAAATTAAAGTGCAATAATCTGTGATCCACAGTCTATCTCATCATTCTGTTTTTTTCTCAGCAAATGTTACATGGTGATTGTTTTGTTTACACATCAAAACTCTACTCAAAGTTATAGGGTTGGGGTTTGGGGTTTTTTGGTTTAATATATCTGTGCTTTTATGCAAAGGTTAGAACATTATATATTTTTTCTCTAATATTTTTGTATTATTTTGTAGGGAACTTCAGATTTACTTTTTTTGTGTGTTATATAATCTGTGTGGTTTTTACAATCCCTAATGAGTATAGCTGGATGACAGATGCTTTATAAAGGTTTTAATTATCTCCCTTTTTTTTTTTTTTTTATTTTTTTTTTGGTTAACAGGGATATTATCCTCTAAGGTGTTGGCTCTCAGTTGAAGAAAAAAAAGGCATTTTACTCTGCAGTAGACTTTTCAGCACTTTAATTGTACTTTGAATCCTAGTAAAATAGTGTATTATTGATATACTGAAGGAAATTATGTGATTAGTTTTCATTTTGTATTATGTTTTTATATTTTAATAAAAAGTATGTACATGCTTATTTCAGATTGTGATTGGCAGGACTGAAGACAGAAATAAGCAAGCAATTAATCAGCAAAACTTTCATGAGCAAATATTAGCATGTAAGGATACAACTGCAATCTCGCCACATTAGGAACATAATTTAAAAAGAAATTAGAGATACTCTATTTTGTATAGATATGCCAGTTCCAAATATATAAGAAGATAAAGATTCTTTGGAAATTTCTTTTGAAAGTCGCTTGATTTTCCCTTTGCAGATCCTGTGCAGCAGTTCTAGAGTGCTGGAAACTGTCCTGCCAAACAGGAGCCTTTCTTATTTAAAGCTACTTTGAACAGCCCTCTTTCAGCTCTGGCACCACTTCACGGAGCAGACATGACCTCTCCCAGTAATCTGATCTTCCATTCAGACTTCATAAACTGAAATTACATCCCCAAAACATAATACAGGTCGTGGAACTCCATTACAGTGCTCAGTTGGCACACTTCAGTTTCTGAAGCATTTCCTGTCTCACAGAGGTGCACAAACAGACCCAATAAATGTGCCATTCCAGGTCATCCTCTAATGTGTCCCTAGGCACCAAAGGCCCTTTACATGTTTTAATATTGTCTTAAAAACAGTAGAAAACAAAAAATTACAGCATTATCTATAAACATTCTAATTAGCACTTTTAAACTGCATCAGTTTGACTTAATTTCAATTTCCTTTCTTTCTTCTGTCTATGTGTTTGTTGATAGCTGGCCAGACAATCTTGTTAGATCAATGGAATTGCAATAAACTGCAATACTGATTCAAAGCAGCAGTGAAGAGCATTGTATTTACTACTGATTTACAGTTAAATTAAAAAGGCTGAAAAAGAAAAAGGGATGTTCTGGCTGAATTTTTTATAGCCTTGTTATTGCTAGTAAATGTCTACACTTTTCTTGTGTATCTGCAAATACAGTTTGCTTAATAGAACCTTTTCTAAGAAAGAAGAAATCGGTATTATTTGAGCCACTTAAAATATGACTGTTATGAAGTGTACCATATCAGAGGCAAATTGCCCCCACGCCAGAGTATTCAGACACCCCATGATTTCCCCAGTATAAAGACCTGGAAGTTCTGAAGTTTCAGTTTCTACAGCATAGCTGCAGGCAGGGTAGGAGAGGAGTAATAGAAACATTCCTGTACATTTTGTGGTCGATGTTTTTCAAAGAGTATCTAATTACCATTGAGAGTGATATTCATCTCACTTGACTCCAGTCATCAGTATCTGATCTAATTACCCTTGAATATCTTTGCTAAGGAAAGGAATAAGCATTGGTTATTCTCATATAGACATGTAGGGCTAATTTGAGGTCTTTAAAGGTGTCTGAGATGCTTTAAGGCATCCAAAACTTAGGATTTGGCAGATGTTTGAAACTGCTCTCCTGACAGTTCCAAAAAACCCTAACCCCAAATATTATAGGTTGTGTGACAGAATTTTTCCCTTCTGGCACATCAGTGGAAGACCATCTGGGATATCCTAGGCCAAATTTCAGTAAACTTGTTTAGGCGATTTAACTGAGTCCCTGGAACTGAGGTGAATAATTTCCTAGTTCAGCACACTTCTCTCCATTGTCTGTGGAAGGAGCCTTTGGAGTCAGCTTGGATGTGTATTTCATCCCATGAATCCCTTGGAAGCTGCAAAATTACCCTTCTTGATACTACTGGACTTAGAGTTAACCTAGAGTATGCAAGTCCTCAGTTACAATCCTCATATTCCTCAGAGTTACCTTTGCATTTCTCTCTGACAGCTGATCAGGAACTATAAGGGCATCAAGGGCTGGACTACAACAGGAACCTGAACAGGACCAAGTACTTGAAAACTTCTATGAGGAGTTTTATAAAGTGGTGATGTGGTGGTTCAGCAGGATAGTGACAGTGAAAGGCTAGAAAATGGTAATCTTATTGAATGTGAAAAATAATACTTGAGCCTGCACCCTGATAATAACTGCTTTAAAGTCTTTATTTTGAGCACCTTGGTTTTCCCTTGACTGTACTGAGAACTATAAGACTCCTCTGGGCACAGTACTGTGTTAAAAAGGCTTTTAATAAAATTTGGAGCAATAGCTCCTGGAAGATATAGTGTTCTAAACTGCTATTAGAAACAGTGAAAGAAGATGGTGTCTCAGTGCTGTGAGAAATGATCTTAACTTACCACAGGATCCTCCTACAAACTGAAGAATTATTCTGTTTTCTTTCAAAAGATTTATTGCATTCCAAGACAGGAGGCTCTCTAGGCATTAATGAAATATTGAGTACCACTTTTGTATTCTTTGGGTACTTATACTGACTGCAACAGTACAATCTACTGTAAACTGAATAATCCATTTTCTGCTCACCATGGGCGGGCAGATGTTCAGCCATATCCAGAAAAGCCTAGCTTCATCACACATCTTGGAGACTTGGAAAGACAAACACTATCACTCAAAACATTTCCTTTTTTCTTCTAACCGCATCTTTATAAGCTAAGCATGACACTATATAGAGTCAAATATTCCTTTCATCACCTGGGGTCAGCTGCCCCAGCTGTGCCCCCTTCCAGTACCCCACACACCCACAGACTGCTCACTGGTGGAGTTGGGGTGAGGAGCGGAAAAGGCCTTGACTGTGCAAGAGCTGCTCAGCAACAGCTAAAATATCCCTGAGTTATCAACACTGTTTGCAACACAAATCCGAAGCAGCCCCATACCAGTTACTATGAAGAAAATTAGCTCTGCCCCACCCAAAACCAGCCCACATAAAAGGTAATATTACATATATTGCACAGCACAGTCTTGAGAATGTGCTACTGTTCATTTTGGCAGGACCAGATGAAGGTACAGTGCAGCTTGTTTGAATATATGTATTCATGTATTTTATTAAGTAAATGGATAAGCAGAAATTTCTGTGATAGAAATGTACATGCTATGGCGCAGGGGTTAAATGAGACCAGATTACTAGAATAACATTTGTCTGTGTCTGTAATATAAAACTTGCATAAACTACAGAAGATTTTCTCTTTAAAGGGAAGAATTCCCCTGTATCAGAGTATGTATATGTACAGTGTGTATTTGTTCTTCGGTGTATACGGGATTTATACGTGTACAGCTCTTGTTTCCACACATAAGATCGCACATATATCCTAACAGCACAACGAGTTTATCCCAGTTTGTTAACAGAAGTTTTCTATGAGTAAGAACAACACCCATCAAAGGCATTAATTATAATTACCTCTGTTGCTTATCCTTTGCTTCTCCATAGTCTCCAGATTTAAATTAACAAAAATCACAAAAACTTTCTACTTTGTACTTTTCAAGTACATTATGCAAGTTGACAATATTCCCTTCTTTCCTTTTCAGACACTGTAATAGAAGTCTCTACAAAGATACATTTTAAATGATGCCTACCAGCACTTCAAAGCCATCCCTTGCACGGTAGACCTAAGTTTAGTTTAATCAATGTTTGATGTAATGAAAATCTCTTGACAGAAGTTGATATGCTTAGAAATAAGTCTCTCATGCTTCATTATATATTCACAGAAAGGTGAAATTTGTAGTGATTATGCACACCTCTGAAATGTGTCTCATTGGATTAGCAGCTATAATTAGCATTCACTTTTATGAAAGTCGGCTTAATAATACTTTTCCTACCACAGGTAATATTCTTCTTTGTATTAATATTTTACTCCATGAGCAAAAATAAAGAAAATACTATTATTGTGCAGAATCGCATGTCTTTTATTTAATTTATGTCTATTTTAAGAAGCCTAGATTTTCTATCTACCTGAAAGCCTTTGCTGATCTAAATTAACAACACCCTTAAAATGTTGAGGAAACCAGGCTTCCTTATAAGTGGGGAGTCAGCTGGGGACACTGAGGGCAGTTAAAGGCTACCTTATATTTCATTCACAGTGCATTGGTTTTATAGTGCAAACCTATCCACCACCTCTACTGGTGAACTGGTAGTACTGGATTTTTTTTCATTTGTCTTTGTATGAAGTACAATCTGAGGTAGTAATTTGTATGTTTCAAAATGTGGTTTTACAGAAGCCCTATACAACTGTGCTAAAAATACTTTATGTGATGCAGCCAGCACAGTGCTGTTCTCAACCACTGACTTATCTTGATGGTTCATAGTCATTTTGCAGTTAACCAACCCAAGAAATAATTATTTTTTGTTTCTCTTCAGTCCCTAAGTATTTCAGAAAATATTTTGATGATTTTCATCCAATTACATTAGAAACATCCAGTTATTCCGGAGAGAAATTCCAGTCCTTCTCCATAGTGATGAGAATGTCATCAGTAGACCTCATGAATATGGTCCTGGTCTTTGTGCCAAGGTCATTTGATCAAAAATGTTAAATGTCTTCAAGCATAAGAATGATTGCTGGGAAAGTTAACCAAACAATTCCCTGTAGGAATAGATTTGCATAGATATGGAACCCAGTTGTCTTCTTCACATGTAATCTACCTGTTTAGACAGACCAAATGAAATGAAGAGGAAAACTGGTAGTACTCATATTTCCAAAAATGAACAATAATAGATTTTTAATTAACTCTCACTATAGAATGAAAATTGGAGGCTGTAGTTAAATTATCCTTTAAGGAATAATTTTCAGCATTGCAATTTCATTTGTGTCATAGGGAGTAGGTGAAAACACAGAAAAATCCTGGGGGGTGTATGTACTGTATACATTTCTACTGTGCTGTTCAAGTGGAATGGAGAAACAGACACACAGCACTTAATTGCTGTCACAAGTATGTTGTTATATTGCTAAGTTTAAAAAGGGGCAATATTAGCTGCACTCATTTCAATGTGAAAATTACTTATTGTCTTTTTCCAGGGTTCCCATCAAATAATGTGTATTCAAATCTACACACTAACAATGCTTTACAAACTTTTTTGATTCATATTAGACCCCATATCAAAGTGTTTACTTAAGTAAGATGATTGCACCTATTATTGTGGAATTCCTTAATTAATCTCTCTTTTGTGGTATTTTCGTGACAACTCTATTGTAACTCTACTATTAGAACAGGTGATTTTTTTCTAGTCCCTTTACAGGCTTTCATCTTCTTACAAATATCATACATAATACAATGCTATAAAATTATATCAACAATTAATCTGTTATAAAAAAGCAGCTAATATAATTTGTCATACCAGTAAGTGTTACTACCCACTAGTAGGGGCTGTGGTGTTCCTTATAGATTCTCATGAGGCTGAACAAAGGCACCGGACCATGTGTCAGGGAAATCTTGTTTTATTTTACAGTTACCAAAACTTTGGCAACCAGCCCACTATTTAGACTGAAAAGGCATTGGTTAACAAGCCCATAAATCCATACAATAAACTTCCACAAGTGGCAGATAGCAAGCCCTTTATTTTGTCCAGTACACTTCAATAGGTTCTCAACTCCCACCAGAAGCTCCTCACAGGTCTAGCTCACAAGCCACAACACACCATTACACAAGCAGTGTACTGCTCACTCCCACAGCAGAGTTTAATATGGAGTACGGAATAGAATATGATAGTTGTGCTCTGCTCACGCAGAGCAAGAGAAAAAACCAAATATCACTAGTCCTTAGATCCTGCATTGGTGCTTGTACATGGATGATCCAGAGCTGGGGCAAACAATGAGATGAAGAAAGTGAAAGAGGAGAGGAGAAGAGAGAGAAAAGAGATGCCAGGGATGAAAAACAGCAAGGAAGTATCTTTATAGTTAAACTGGTGCACGCTTCTTATGTAAATTAGACTTTTCATGTGTTATATGTATCACGCACAGCCAGCCCTTCTCCAGGAAATGAATTGGGAGAGTGGGGCTGAGCACCAGTCTCAAAGAAGAGCAGGAAGCTGGCTCAGAACAGCACTGCCCCACCTCCATGGGACCCTCACTTTTGATCACCTCTCCTGTAGCAATACTCAGATGTTTGAGACAAATCATGCTGAAGTGTGGTCCTCTACAGTAGCGTTACTGTATATTTACAAGGATATACGAAATCAATAACATTTGACAGAAAACAGGCTGTTTGTTTGATTGTTTAAAATAATTGTTTGGCCCTTTTTGTCATATAAAGACCAGAGGATTTTTTACTTGCCATATCTTTGCTGGATTTTAAGTGCCATTTGTGTCAGAGAACTTCTTATTTGTCTTCTTTATTATGTCCTGTGTTATTCTGTTTGCAAGTCACTCCATTGCACTGTATTTTTTTGCCTAAAATATAAATAAATCATATGTTTAATGTAAGTTGCCAAATAAGGATATATCTCTTTAGTACATAAGCGGTTTAAAGTCTGCACAAAATAAGCAGTCTTGAAAGAGTAAAGCTTCAAGTAACATTGAAATATTATGAAATAACATTTAGGACAGTATTTATCACTTTAGCTCGAACTCTAGAAATGCCTGTGCTCTGTGAACAAAAAAAAAATAAAAAAGATTTATGGAGTGCTTAATCATACTGAATTGGGAAATAGTTCTCTGTTCCTTCTCTGTAAGGCATTTCTGTACCCCCTGCAACACCAATGTTCACCAAGGTGCATTTAGATTGCACATTAAAGTTTCCATATGGAAAAGCTCAGCTCTTATGATCTCTGTGAAAAGCTTGTGTTACTCATCTCATTAGAAGCAAACAACTCTGAGATGGCCGAGTTGTGAAAACACTGGAATTTCACTGTCAGGCACAGAGGATTAGTTTCAGATTATTGTTTAAAGCAGAATTAAATTGGGATTAGAATTTCAGTGCCTGATTCATGCTATTATTTGTTTAATTGTAATGCCTTCTTAATATGCAACTATAGCTTAATATAATACACAAGATAATTGGATGACCATGTCATGCAACAGTTTCCTTTTGCACTGCATATGTTCAATCATTTAAAATTACTGAACTGCTGGAAATATATTCACAATATACTCCCATTAATCTCAGTACAGTAAAAAAAAGATAAAGCAATCCTTGTGTAAATCTGTCTGATATTTTTCATTTCCAGAATCCAAAATGCCCTGTTTTTTACATTTCTGGTATGTCTTTTTAGCATTTTCATTTGCAATTTTTTTTGCTGTCCTTAAGACTTAAGCTTTTGTTTTGTGTCAAGTGTTATTTATTTCATATACCCTTATTAGTATGCAATAATTTACTGGAATGGCAAATTATATTAGCTGCCCTTTATAATAATTTAATTCTAAATACCTGTATAGTAGTGATGACTGCATGATTTCATGTTCTCCTAGTACTGCTTTAGGAGTGGCAGAAATCATACTCCTGTCAGGCACCGTTGGCTATTGAAGACACTTGTCCTGCATGACTTCAAAGGATCATTGCTCTTCAAAATCAGTCGATGCCTAAACCAGTACACGATAAGAATATATATAAGGTTTGGGTTTTTTAAATTTTATGTACAACTTATTCATTAAAGTCTATGAAGACTTTTTTTTCTATTAAAATATACAATGACATTTACAGGAAGCATGGATTGAATATCCTCCTTTTATTTTTCTTCGTTTTACTGTTGCTTTCTGGTACAGAATAAGTTATAGTGAAATTGACTTTCTGTCAGCTTAATAACTATTAATGTATGTGATGCAGTGAAGCATCACCCTGCATGATCCATCTTTAAAGGTGTTTTGCAGGAAGGTCAGAATTTATTTATTCTTCATTCATTCTTTCATCTTGGAAGAGGAATCATTATGTAAAGATTGAGAACATTTGCAAATTCATAACAGAATTTGTGTGTTCTCTGGTTAAAAGTTTAAACTGGTAAAATTCATAGAGCTTTCAGCAATGTAGTGAGGCAATTTTTTAAAATTTTCTGTAGTGACTGATAGTTTTACATATTTTTTCAACATGGAATGTTTCAATTCAATTAAATAAGCCTAAGGAGACATCTAATTATGTGCTTATATAATTATATTCTTTAACAATTATATTTAGTATCTCTAGATTTTCCCAAAGTAAAAGGGGTCTGAAATCTAACTTGGATCAACATAATTCAGTTGGCAAGATAATAATACTTCCAGGCAGATGCAATTACAAATTCTCAACATTTTGGAGCAGTTTCAGATGAAAAACCTTTATTAGGCCTTCAAACTGATTACAAGCAAAATGCATTCCAGGTTCCAAAAGGCAAGGTTCATCACAGTTTGCACTCTCCCCAGGTCTGATATAATCTAATTGATAGAAGAACAAAAAAGACTATGACAGAAGGCTTTTGTGATACGTTTTCTAATTTAGTTTTTCAAGTGCCTTCATTAATCCATATCATAATTAATCCAAATTAATACAGAAAGATAGAAACAAATTTCAAGTTGGAATATAACTGCAGTGTTACCTTTGGCTTGCAGCATTTAAATAAAATTTCCTGCAAGCTTCTATTAAAAAATTACCATTATTGTTTAATTTTCTTGTTTGAATTAATCATAATTAATCATAACTGCCGTTCCAGGACAAATGCAAGCATATGTAAAGTGGTTTGAGGAGAGTGAAAAGTCTGATTTGTCCTTGCTGAGATGACTTGAGCTACTCCTATTTATTTACTGGGTTTAGGCAAAATATTGTAAGTTGTCTTAACATCTTTCAACAGAAAACCTGGCAATACTCCTTTCTATTTTCTGCAGACTGAATGCAGTAATCCTACTTCTCTGGTTTCAAATCAAGCTCAGTTTTCAGCTGCAGCTGTTTATCATAAAATGCTTGTTAATGGGCAACTGATATTGCCCAGTGGAGGAGAAGATTATTGAAAAGTGTGTTGCAAGAGAAAACAAAGTTTTCAAATAAAACTTTTTCTCTTGCTATAGAATTCTGTAAGATAAAACCTTTTTTATCATAACTTCCAGTACATTTTAGAGTACTTTGGTTTAAGACTGTTGAGAGCTTTCTTTATTTCTTATGCTGTAGAGTAGTTAGTTTTTAAGAATTTTCTTTAATAAGTACTTTTAAATCCCTGTGTTTTAACCAAGCAGGACCTTCCCACAGTTTAGCATTATCACCACCACAAGAACTTTGGGGGAATAGCCATCAGCAATTGCCTTAGAAAGAATCATTTACTCTATATCTGGGCCTCACATCTGCTTTTCAATGGTATGTGCCTACTCTGCACCAAGGTCAAACAGTAGAAGATTGCTTTCACTCCCACATGCAAACTAGAAGGGTGCAGCAGCTGCAGAGTTGCCTGTGCCTTTGGAAGTTGTTAGAATAATATTAACAATATCCAACACAGAGCGGTGAGCTGTAGAAATGAGTTTATTAGAAATTGTGAGGATGGTGACAGGAGTGTTTGCAGCATCTCTCCAGGGACCTGATTCAGCAAATAATATATAGCCCTTATTCCTTGCCTGAGTGTAAGCATTTGAGCTTTTTCAGAGGAGGAGAATAATATTTTATTTTAGAGCTGCCTCAAAAGAGTAGGTGAGACAAAAGGTACTGGAAACACTCTTGTTTACTCGTCAGGTGCTGGAGATGTGATACCAAAAGTCCAAAAGCTGACTCTTCCAACACTAAGGAGAGTGTGCTAGCCTCACTTTTTTTCCCTTCCTATTCTGTCTTCAGTAGTTTTAACTAGACTTTGCTCCCACAACTAAGAAACTGCATTTTCCTACTAGAAGTTTCCCAGGTATTTCCAGCTAGTTCATTGTTGCAATGCTTCTTATACTGACCACTATCTGATTTTCTGTGAGAAAGAACAGTGCACTACTACCAAAAGTTGAAGTTGCAAATGTTTAATAAAACCTCTATTTTCATGTCATGCTTAGAGCTTATTAAGCATGAAGGGACATGATTTAATAACTTCTTAATGCATTAACCTTTGGTGTTTCTTTTTCTTCGTTATTGCAGTAATAATAAATGGTTTACAGCAATTTAGTTAGTCAGACTTTTTCCTATAAGCATTGCTCACCGAACTTCGTAGTTTTTCAGCACATTAAAAAGATACTAAAAAAGATTTGGTTATGATGTCTTATTTTCACTGGTTTAAACCTAGTTTCTGACTCTGTCTGTGTCCATTTAGACTGCAAAAATAAGAGAGGGAAGACAAATTGCAATGTTTATTTAGCAGTGAAAATTTGGTACGGTTCAATTTCCCCTTGATCAATCAATTCCATCTATCTAGATTTTAATACTTCACACAATATAACCAATTGTTGTGATACTGCAAATAGATGATTATTTTTTTATTCCTATATATTGTATCTTCTCATATATGGCCTTACCACAGTTTATGGGGTTTTTCTTCAAAACTTGTGCTACCTTTGAAAAATATAAGAGCTTGACTGTCTTCATTCTCTTCTAATATTGAGACAGTGTTTTTAACCATTGTTTTAACCTGTTAAAAATATTATAGTTTTCTTTCCTTGTCAGAACCCTTAATTTAGCAAGGTATGACATTCATAACCTTTTTGCTTCTACTTGCAGATAACTTTACTGTGCCAGAAAGAGAAAAAATAAGTTTGTAATGATGTCCCAGAAATTCAACCAAAATCCTTAGATTTTGGACATTGATGAAATGGAAGCTTCATACTGAACAGCTGTGGAAGAACAAGGAAGAACAACATTTCTCATTTGTTAGCTTAAAGACAGAAAATATCAAAGAAAAAAAAGTGGGTTTATGTGAGATAAACAGAGAATATTGAACTAAATAATCTTTGAACAAATAAACCAGTTTAAAGGGAATCCAAAGTAAAATGGTAAAACAAAACATGGAGTAGTGGTACATTCATAAACAGTTTTATTTTCTTTTCTCTAAAAGTTCATGTAAAGGAAATATTTAGAAGCTGAAGAACTGGGTTTACTCAATAGAAGGTGTTTAAAATATTTGTGAACATAAATTCCCATTCAGTCTGAACTCTAAGTATTTTCAGCTTGCCATCTAAATGGCTGATAAGTGTTCCTTCTCAGAGCCCTTCCTCCTTTTTTAGTGTCTAATTGACTTTTACATTCCAAATAATGAAATAACACATTAAATGTGGGGAAGGAATGTCCGAACTTCTTACATGGCAATTTCCTTTTCACAAGATGCAGTTCCTGTGTGAGTTAAGACCAAATACATATTAAATAAATCAAAGAACTCATTTCCTCAGCTAAAACTGCAATATAACCATTAATGGCACTCCAGAATTGTCATTGTAAACAAATGAGTTTCTCTTTTCATGTACCATTTTTTCCACATCTTTATAGATGTCATAGCAATTATTGGTGTCCTGAATACAGCTATTAAACATTCTCCTTGTTTTTCCATGTTTTTGAAGTCTCAGAAACACGTATAAATCTGGAGTGCTTGTTAGGCCTTAAAATAATAACTTTCATGTGTTCAGGACATATCTAGTTAAAAAATGGGATGTTAGGGATTACCCTTTCTAAGATGAATTATCATGTATAAAATGTGATCCTAGCTGCCTGAAAACATTCTGCTGTCCAACCCAGAGAAACACACCAAGTTTATGTTACTTAATCTGCCAATTTTTCTCACTTCAATTTGAGTTACAGTTCTTTAGTAGGTGGAAATATTAAGCTTTAATGTAATTAGGTGTACTCTTCATCAGAAAAGTATTTCTCCAAGGCAAGGCTGCATAGAGTAAGTGAACTTAATTACACCTGGATTAGAGACAGAATCATTTGGACTTTTTCTTGCTGAGAGTCAAAGCAATTCCTTCCAGGTATGAGGGAAGGCTGATATCTCATGATATTATTTTCCCTCTCCAAACTGCTGTCAGGAAGACTTTCTAATACAGTCAAGAATTTTGCAGGTTCATTTTTTTTAATAGAAGAACTGCTATCAAAGATGAAAAAAATCAAATACATAAATTGAGCATTCCAATACTGAAATATGAGGATTTACTAAATATTTTGTCTGTAATATGGCGCATTTGGTTTGCCCTAATCTCTGTAGACCTGCTTTCAGGAAGACAGGTAAATTTTGTATATGTGTTTTTTCTAGCTAATTTCCTCCTTTAGAATTTTCTCCATATTACCACTAAACTGTGTTGCATGTGTTAGCTTGGTTATCGAAAAGAATGTGGAAACGTACCCTTCACTTGAATACATTTTGTTAGAGCTGTAATGAGTAACAGCTTGAGTGCTGTAAGAAACCTTTCCTTATATGTTGACCCTTGACACACATGAAATCACATTGTCTTGAATCCCTCTAATCACAGGAAGGGCCTCCTCATGCAGTCACTCACCAAATAATGGTATGTGATCAGCAGCCAGATTAGCCTGAAGCCAGTGCTCTAGTTTCTCTAGAGGCTGCCACTCACACATGCACACACACGAACCCCAAGCCAAAAACCTCATTTCAAGTGCTGAAGCTAAAGTGAAAAATTGAAGTTGTGGGGATGCTTTTTCTGCTTGTTAATACAGGAGGGAAGACTAAACCTGGTTCCTTTAAATCCTGCATGACCTGCACACTGGATAACTAAATTTCCATTTTGGTCCCAACCACCATTTCATTTTACTTACTTGCTAGCAGCACCCAACCCTTTAAGCACCAACCAAATGGTATCTACCTCACTGCCCCAGAAGTGTCCTAATAACCAACTTTCAGTCACTACCAGGGAGCACAGATGTAACCTGAACATTTTCAGTCCAGAACAGGTGAGGGTCCCCAATCAGTCAGCAAAATATCTACTACAGTAATGAGTCCAAGTCTTGAGTTGCTAGAGCATGAATAAGCACAAAGACTGTTTAATATTAACAACAGCTTTAAACTGAAAGAGGATATGTTTATATTAGATATTAGGAACAAATTCTTTTAGGGTGGTGAGACCTTGAAGCAGGTTCTCCAAACAAGTTGTGGACTCATCTCCCTCATCCCTGGAAACATTCAAGGCCAGGCTGGACAGGGCATTGAGTAACCTGGTCTAGTGAAAGGTGTCCCTGCCCAGGGCAGCGGTTTGGAACTAGATGATCTTTAATGCCCCTGCCAACCCAAATGGAATTCTATGGTTCTATGATTATACAATTCTAACCTGATATATGTTCTTCTAAAGGAAAAACTGTTTTAATAAATAATTCTCATCATGGAAGGGCACATGGAGTTCCAAGGAGTGTCATCACAGCCCTCATGGTACAGAGATGGATGCACAAGGGACAGCAGAGAGTTTTCTTGAAAAGGAAGCTCATTTGGATTTATGGTCTGAATTTGCAATTACAAGTCTCTGAAACTCACTCCTGTATTCAGATAGGTATGTTCCCTGACTCTTCTCTTTTTCATTGAAAAGGAAGCCTTTTGGTCCTTACACTGCCAAAATGTTGTGTAGTAACCATGGATACAGCAGTTTTTCAAGAGCCGAAATCAGTTGGAAACTCCTGCTATAGGTTAGAGTGGAGTGGATGGGAGTTGCCTCTTTATTTCCCATTGAAGCCAAACTTCTTTGCATACAGGAAGTTCAGATCCACAACACCCTGGAGAAAGCTTCATGAGGCAACACATTTCTGCAGTTGGGAGTTAGGACTTCTGGCTGTCTTCTACAAGATGTAATGTTTTCACTACTATTTCTTTATGCATTTTATATAATTCGAATGTTAAAGAAGAGATTAGTCTATAAGCCTCTAAAATAATTCATAGTCATTAGTCTAGGACCATGATCCCAGTTTAACATTTTTGGATAATTGTAGACTCAGAATTGGAATGGGGAAAAAAAAAGAGAGAGAACATAGTGCAAAGATAGAACAATTTAGATGTTGTAATAATATCAGGTCTGCCTGAATGATGATAACTCATTAATATCCAGTAGACTTCAGCGTAATACAAGGCCAAAGAATGCAGTACAATCTTAAGATGGACTCCAGAAGGGATATATACATGTGATATATTATCAAGAGCAGCAAGAAAAAGTTAACAACTTAAAAATAGTGCAAAGAGACAGGTAATAAGTAGTTTCCTAAGCTTTACAATTAGAGATAGCTTGCAAAGTTACACTTCCTATTTTACTTCTATAGCTTGTCCTAACAGCCAAAATAAAATGCCTAGGGAAACATGTAAACATGAAGAAAGTGTAGCTCTGAAGGATTCTCTTTGCTCTGTCATTCTTTTTTATTGTGGTAACCTCAGGGTCTTTAGCCTCAATGAATATTTAAAAAACTTTTGGGTTGTAAAGGACTCATCAACTGTATATTTTGGTTTTTTAAATGGTGATTTTGAATTGAATTGAAAATACTTATTTTGAGACTGTGAAACTGTACAGGAAAAAAAAATCTTCTTTCATTGTGGAAGCACCTGATGAACATCACTGACTGGATGTAGCCACAGAGGGGATGGAAAGTTTTGCAGCAACCTCCTGTTAATAATCCGAAACATTATAAGGAAGAGTGGGAAACTTCAGGTCTATTTACCTCTTTCATTTTGGTCCTGTAGCAGATCCCCTGGTTCTTTAGTGTCCCTATCACAGGCACCACCAGTAGAAAGGAGCAACACTGAGAACTCTGCTCAAGTCTAGGCAGTCATCATGCACAGTGCATTTGTCCGCCAATAACACCCATTTCATTGGTTGACAGTACTTACTGCACTCTTCTCCTGAGAGTCCTGCTAAGTTCTCACAGGTCATCCAGCCATTGAATAGTCAAGGTTGTAAAAGACCTCCAAGACAATCAAGCTCAACCATTGAAACTCCTACATTCTTAAGTCCAATCATGAGACTAAATACAACTCAGTCTTTAGGAGAGTGCAGCTCACAGTTCCCATTAACTTCTATCTGGAACTGGAAACAGGACTTCTGCCAGCCCTTGATGAATCCTTCTCAATTGGGCTTCCTTCCTATCAGCATGAAGTACATTACCACTGCTAAATCCAGTCCAAAGCCTTTTTTCAGGGTTCCTGGGGGGTTGGTTTGGGGAATTTTTTGGTAACAGGAATTGATCAAAACATACTGTTCTCAGCAGTCAGACATTTTGGGCAATATTTGATATAATATAAAATACTGACATATATGAATTACTTTTCAGTGCCTGTGGAAGGAGAATATTTTGTAACCTACACTATTCAGCTACATGAAAAATGGCATTTATCTCAGGTATGCTGGGTTACTCAAAGGACTGGGAAAAGGATCACTGAGATGACAACAACGCACAGCTACGTGTGGGTGGACCTTTTCTGCTAGTTTCATACAAAGATGAAACTTTGTCTTTGCCAATAGTCTTTGTTCAAGGGACTACAACAACTACAAGAAGAAAAGCAGATTCAGAGTGATTTTTTATGTACTGTTCTTTTGCAAATTTGCTAGAGCTAGTTCTGGGAGCTTCTGTTGAGATTAAGCCAAAGCATTCGTTGTGTGCCACATTCCCCTTATTGCACACAAAGGAGAGATTGCAGAGTTGTGCATTGTCTTTTCAGTGGAATGAGCAAGCTTCTTACAATGATGAGGCTTTAACAGAGAGCTGAGATCATGCTTCTTTTACCAAAAACTAGGATGAATTGCTCTTCTGTTTGTTGTGACTATAGAGGAAAATAGGAATGAGACAACAACAGAAATGTCTAGGAGGCTGAATACATATCAAGTATTTGTTACAGTTACCTGTTTCTAGACAGGCATCTACTTTCAAATGAAAAATATATAATGTGCAATTTAGTTATCCACTAGAAAGAATGGTGGGGGGAGGGGTGGGTAGATGTTAAAGGACTATATATAGTCTGCATTTTGAAATCCATAAACCTAATTTATGAAATAAGGCAATACTTTGGTACAAGAATTTCAGAGTGATATATCTATCTATCTGTCTGTCTGTCTATCTATCTATCTATCTATCTATCATCTATCTATTATTTTATTTTATTTTATTTTATTTTATTTTATTTATTATTGTGTGTGCTCTGAAGTAATACTTCAATCATAGAATCATAGAATTTGCTGAGTTGGAAGGGACCAATCAGGATCATTGAGTCCAACTCCTGGTACTGTGCAAGCAACCCCAAGAATCACGCCATGTGCCTGGGACGTATCCAAATGCTTCTTGAACACAGACAGGCTCTTGCTTTGAAGACTTCACTGGGGACCCCATTCCAGTGCCCAACCCCTCTCTGGATGAAAACGTTTTCCTGGTATCCAACCTAAACCTCCCCTGACACAGATTTAGGCCATTTCTTGGAGTTCATTAGCCATGAGAATGAATAGATCAGTACCTTCCCTTCCACTTCCCCTCATGAAGATGCTGAACAGCACAATGAAGTATTTCCTCAGTCTCCTCTTTTCCAGGCTGAACAGATCGAGTGGCCTCAGCCACTCCTCATTCAGCTTCCCCTCCAGGCCCTTCGCCATCCTCATTGCGCTCCTTTGAACACTGTCTATAGCTTAATGTCTTTTTTTCAATATTGTGATGCCCTAAGCACTCGAGGTGAGACCACCCCAGTGCAGAGCAGAGCAGGACAATCCCCTCCCTTGCCTGGCTGGAGATGCTGCCCAATGCACCCCAGGACAGGGTTTGCCCTCCTGGCTGCCAGGGCACAGCTGGCTCATATTCAACTTGCCATCAGCCAGGACCTCCATGTTCCTTTCCACAGTATTGCTTTCCAGCCTCCATCCCCTGGTCTATGCACACAACCAGGATTGTTGTATTCCAGATACTGAATCAAAGTGATAAAATAGGAGGAGACAAAATGCTTGAAAAAAAAATTTCAATGGATTTTTAGTTCTAAACTGAAATAGTAAAGTAGAACTCATGGTAACACCAGACTGCAAGTTCAAAGGAAACTCATCTTTCTAGAATAAACCAGAAAATTAACAGTATATTTTACATTGATTGTCATAGAATAGATTGTCAGATGACATTATTGTCAAATAGTAAACTTATTATAAAAAATAAAACATACAAGTAAACACTTTATCTATGAATCATAGGGTTCTTTTTCTGCATTTGAGCAGTTGTTGAATCTTCACGTGTAAAATATTTGTTGTTATTTCAGTTTTGATCCATCTTGCATGCAGTACTTTATCGTATAGAAACCACATATGTCATAAATGAGGTAAGTTTCTCAGTGAGAAAACACCAGGGATCTTCCTGTAATATTTATTTTAAGGAGACTAGAATAAATTGTTCTCTTGGGTAAATAGCATCACTATATTTTCACAGATGAATTCAAGTGTGTGGTCAAGTAGTAAGTACAATTAAGAATTTCACATATGAAAATAAACAGATGCATGATAATCTGCTCATCTGTTTCCAATAGAAAAAAATTATTTATTTACAGAAATCTAAAATTGGATTAGGAGATCTTTTGGACTATTGTGGCTTAGGAGAAGTAGACTCCTTGGGTGATCCAAGAGGCCAGTAATGGGAGAACATGCTGCCACTATCTGGAGGGCTCTTCATGAAATCCAGTCCAGGTCAGCAGTGGTTAAGTATGTAAATTTATATAAAAGGAAAATGTACTTTAAACCTAATTTCTAGAACTGTAGTGTAAAAAATGTTTATTTAGAAGCTCTTACAAAATGAGTGTATAGTCTGCCCTTTTATTCACAGATGATTGAGAGTCATGAGCCATCTAACCTTTCTTCTGCACCCGACAGCAACCACTCTTTTGACCCTTTTGAAGTACTACTTTGAACTGGAACAAGTAGTGTGGCTTGGTGAGATTTGTAGAGAAAAACACTTGTTTTTCAGGACCAGCATTATAAATATATGAAGGGTTTTAATGAAGTCTAGCTCTCGTCTGGTTTTGTTATTATTGTTATTATTGTTGTTGTTGTTGTTGTTGATATTGTTATTATGTGCACTAGGTGCTCTCCTCTAATGCCTCCTCCAGTTCAGTTCCATCCTGACTTGAAGTCAAATAAAAACTTTGAAAAAACCCCAAAGCAAATAGTAATCAATCTTTCAGGTATCTGGAATATCATCTCACCCTTCATCTCACAGTGAAAGACTGAGAAGAAAAAGTTAGCCAGATATGCTGGATATCAGGACTCCTCTGCTAACCCTTAACTGGGAGGGTTAGGAAAACTGCCCAATTTCTGACAAAGTCTAATCATAAAAATGGACAGGCCTGAATAAAAGGAAGACTTACAAATGTATTTTTTGATATAAACACTATGTTCTAGTCACACTCATCTTTACAGAAATCTTAATGGACTGAAATAGGGCTTGCTGTAACAAGGAGATCAGATGGGTTGAGAGAAATAAAATAATATAAACCGTTTTTTTTCCAGTGCTAGACTAGACTGTTTTATCCCGGAATGATTAAAGCTGGAAGGGACCTGTGGAGGTCAATTGACCAACCCCCTTATTGAAGCAGAGCCACCTAGAGCCAGTTGTCCAGGACTATGTTCAAACAGCTTTTGAATATATCTAGGGATGAAGACTCCACAACCTCCCTGGACAACCTGTGCCAGTGCTTGATCACCTCCACTGATGTTCAGAGGCAGCATCCTGTGTTTTAGTTTGTGCCCATTTAACTGCCAATAACGTCATCATAGTAGGTTGTCTGATCAGTTTCCAGGATTAGTTGCTTGGTCACTTCCCTAAGGATTGAGGTGGGCCTTACCAACCTGTAATTCTTACTAACGTAATTTCTCTGAAATAGGAAATTAGTGAGTTTATTGAACTGTTTGGGTGGGTTTTTTTTTTTTTGTTTTTTTT